>JANHFL010002391.1:146231-158924 GCA_032468155.1 Oxyrhabdium leporinum
TTATTTTTATTTATTTATTTTTACATTTATATACCGCCCCATTCCGAAGACTCGGGGCGGTTTACAGCTTATAAGCATATCATATATATAAGCTTATCTTCCTTTGATATTAATGTAACATTTGGAAACAGGCAGCCTTATGAATGCACTAAACTTTCTGCTGCCTTGCATTCTAGAGATGCATCCTAAGATTGTTTACCATATTGGAAAGTTGGCTGTCCAGTCATGTCCTGTTTCACTGGAATCTACTGAAAATTACTACAGCCCTAAAATATCCATTTGGCCTGGATTTTATGTCAGATTGTTCTTCAGTTGTGATTACACAAGCATTTTGTTTAAAACATTTTATATTGTCCTCTTTTCTGCTTAAAAATTATACTACTCAAGACCATCAAAATGTTTCTGGATTGTGTCTGTGTGTCTGCTTGCAACTAAACAGCTATGGATACTTAATGCATAAGTGCAGCTAGTTGCAAACAACGTAGTTTGGTCTGACCCTACATTAAAACTGGTTTGTATTTCATGTTATAGATAAGTTATTATGAAGTTGTTATTATTTTTCTGATAAATAAATAATAAATATTCATTACATTACTGATTAAGTTACTGCCCAGAGCTTCTCTGTGAGGGAAATGGGTATTTAAGAAGTTTCATATGTAAATAAATAAAATGTTATTTAAATCCTCTTTTTAGGATGTATCCAGTAAAGATGACTTGCTGAGTGACTATTTCAGAAAGGCCAGTGAGCTTCCATGCCCTGGAGGTCAGTTTCCACAGTCACACAGGAAGGAGCCAAGCAAGACAACCACCAGTTATGTCACTCCAACTATAAAGTCGCCTGGCACTGCTGAAGATGGAAGACCAGCTAAACCAAGCCACTACCTGAAACCAAATCCTGGACCATCAGAACCAGAGCCTGTGGCAAATTCCAACAAGCTTACCTATGGACCTCGAAATCAAGCCAGTCGAGCATCAAAGCCATTGGCATCCTCTCAACAGAATAACAACATGGGCAGGCAGAGCGCTTCACTCAACCGGGCCTATAGCTTGGCTTCAGCAGATCTTCTAAGAGCCACTAGTGCTGATGTGTACAGACGATATGACAGTCTTCCAAAGCCAGTGGCTGCAGATAGCCAGATAGGCAAGGTCTCAGACAGCCAGACTTCCCAGCTGCCTTTAGCTTCTATTTCTCAGAGCTTTCTGAGAGAAAGATCACAGCCTACAAAGATAATGGGTTCTTTGCAAAATGTGGATTCTCATTGTCGACAACTTGATATGAGGCGCCTTTCTCTTGCCCCTCCAAAAGATGAGAGGTCACTCTTGTTCCCTCCATTTTCTTATTCTTCCACTGCTTCTAAGGGTGATCTTTCCTCTCAGCAACAGGAACGGGCAAAAGTAGATTTAGAGCAACACTGTTCTCCACAATATGGATCTAAAACCAAATCAAAGTCATTGTTGCAAAGTGGGGAGGTTTCCACTGGGACTCTTGTCAGAATTGTTCCTAACAGTTCAGAAGGGAACAATCTTCAGGGAGCTGGTTCAGCTGACATTCACATTGCCAAATGCCCAAATCCATCACCAGAAAATAAAATTTTGGCAGAGGGCATTGAGGAAACAAACAAAGGGCTTGGTTCCAAGAACTCTCCTTCATCAACTGATCCCCCTGATCAGCTAACGGTTTGGTATGAATATGGTTGTGTGTGACACTTTGCCAAGGATTGTATAAGATATGTTTCACTACTGAAAATTGAGTGACATTGGATGACACTGGGAGATTTGCTAAATACTGTTGTCTTAATTATCTTCTGGATGCTTTACACCTCAGTAGAAAGATGTATACTTGAGGTTCAAAACTGTAACAGTTCTGATGTCTAGAAGATTGTATGAATGATTCAACTATCTCCTCCTCTTTCTCTTCTTCAGTTCCAGGATTGCATTCCCATAGTCTGGGGTGCTTACCATTTGGTCCTCTTGTGCCTTTTGCAGGCCTTCTTTTTTTTCTTTTTACTATTTGGGAAATTGTAACTGTGTGCTTACCTACTGAGCTCAAATCTTATTCACTTTATGCACAATAGCCTGTTCTTTCTAAATACCATGTTTTTACGATTCTAAAATATTCTTTTGAATGTTAAAAGCAGCATGATGCAAGTATGTTGTCTTTGCACTGGTTACCTTACTACCTAATTATAGACTTTTAAAAATATCCTGGCTTCTTTGCTGCACTTAACGCTAATGTGCAGTATAGATGCTGCCATTTTATACTGTACGCCTGTAATATTTTTACTGAAAACACTGAAAGTAATGTACCCTTATTGAGGGGCATGGTCTCCTTTAAATGACAACTTTCCTTGCACTGAGCTGATCTGTTTACCATTCCATGCATTCAATCACTTAATGGCCCCATTGGTTGCCTAGAGAACCTGTGCAGCCAGTCTGCCCTCCTAATGTGTACAGTTCTTTTGTCTAAATGTTATATAGGAGATCTTTTAAAATGATGTCAATGGATATTGGAATGTTGAAGCTTACAAGCTATCTCAGTAAACAATGGCAAGTTCAGGCCTTGGTTCTAATTTGGTCAGCATGATATGTGTAGAAACCAGATTCCATTTATATACATATTTTTATGAAATCATATTTATATCCAGATGCAATATTTTATTGTATGAGTTTCATTGACTCCTTGTGCATATCTCCTGTTTTATTGTTTGCTTATGAAGAGATCCTTACTAACAGATTGACAATAATCATGAAATTTCACTGGATGTCACAGAAAAAACTGAATCTGTAACAGATCTCACACAGAGTGTGTCATAGTTTGTAGCAGTCACGTTGTGAGAAGAGCAAATTTGTAATAAAGACTTTTTAAAATACAAATATCTGTCAAAACTCTCACTTTCTCCCAGAAAAAAAAGTGTTATTGAGCATTGCTCCAAAATGTAGGCTGTCACAATGCACACCCTTTTTAGCATGGCTTTAATATGTGTGAGTTTGCAGGCTTGGTACCACCTTCTTGTACCTTCAGAGTACGGTTCCCCATCTTTTAATATTTATAGAAGTGCTTGAGTTTACTTCCATAGTACAGCAAAGCCTACTAAATGCATTTCATAAATTGTAACATTGCACACATTTTTTTCAATGTTTGCTTGGTTAATTCTGCAATCCGTTATAGTCCCAGCACACATGGAAGTTACCATGTTGGGGAAGACAAGTGCTTGTAACAAAGTTCTGTAAAAATTTCTTGACAGATTCTTAATGCAAGATTGCTGTCAGAATTCTCTTTGAGGTGATGGATAGTCATTACAAAAACCTGAGTTATATTTAATGAAATTACTCCTTGATTTTGCATGAATGCAATCCAGTGTATTTCAGTGGAGTTTATCTATCCAACTTATATGGAAATGGTTTTGTGGATGTGTGATAAGTCTTAATACAAGCTTTAATAGATTTGGCCCCATTGCTTCCCATGAGCGCATCTCTAAGTCCTTCACTTACAGTATTACTACATCCTTCATAACACTATTGGGAAGATATACAGCAGTAATGCTGCCACCAGCCACTTCTCTGGAAACATTCCTCACGGTTTTGGTTTACTCTGGAGGATGCAAGCAGCAATTTTCCTTTCATCAGTAGCTTGCCCATAGGAGAGAAATGTAGTTAACATCAGGAATTCAAGTATTTATTATGTATATCAATATTAAAGAAGTACAAGAAAGTTAAAAAGGAACAAAGAAAAAGATGTGAACAATGGATATATGAAAAGGTTGAGTTTCTAATACAGAAGATGATGAAAAGAGCCAATATATTCCTAGATTGCGTCAATCAAAGACTAATTTTAGGAAAGACATTATTAGAATGTGGCTAGATGGGGCAACCAAGATAATAAGGCATCTGGAAGGATAAATATACCAATTATAATTATAAGAACAATTGGAGGCAATAGGTTTGCTTAGTTTGGAAAAGAAAAGACGGAAATTTACTTGATGATAAACTTTATATGAAGCTCACAATGTGAATGAGACTGCAAGAAACAAATATGTTTTAGGCTTCATCGAGACATGCATAATTTCCATATCATAGGAAGTAGTCGTTCCACTCTTTTCTGCCAGACTGGACTTGATCTCAGTTTTTGTCCAGTTCTAAGCAACGTACCTTTAAAACAATTTTTGAAAGATTACCAAATGCATTTATGTTTAGCTTTGAGGAAGAAAATAACCCACTGAGATCAGGTGTAATAACCCTTTCATACAGATGTACCAGCACCTCTTCTCTGTCATCCCAGAGTGCAGGACATGGAATAGTAGTCTTAACTTAGAGAAATGCATATTGTAGAAAAAGCTGTTTGACAATGAAACTAAGGGCTAAGCGATACTGCACAGACATTCACTGGAGTTGCTTGAGCTTGGATTTGTAAGCTGATTGAGGACTTACACTCCATCCTAAATGTTAACTTTCTAAATTATGATTCTCCAAGATATGCTACGTATGTCGTACCCTCCCACAAATGCAGATCTGTTCCCAAAGGAGCCACCGATAAAAGAAGGGAGGTCAACAAAAGAATATGGAAAGACGGCAGGAGTAAGATGGAATGGGGGCATCTGTAAGCTTTTAGTTGTCTGTCATCTATGGATCCATCTGTCCTAACTTTGCATTGTTGATTAACTTTGGTGGAAAACTGAGGAGGCAATAGATAGACTTTCTAATTTAAGTTTAAAATTATATTGATTGTAATGTTACTTTAAATACCTCATTGGGAAATAGCCTATCTTTCATTAGCATTTTCAGCAAACATCAAAAAATACAATTTTTTTCTGTAATTTTATTCTGATATTTCTAAAGTTAAAGGGGGGAAAGGGGGAAATTCCAAATTGGGTATGTAAGTTGAGGCAGTTCTATACATATTATGCTTTTCCTCATGACTTTTGATATCTTTTCAAATTTAAGAATTGTTATTTTTCCTGCCACCTGACAATTTTGAATCTTATATTGGTATTTATATTAAATCCTTATCAATTATAGCATTAGGCAAGCCTACTTTTAAATTAAACTGTAAACAGTGAAATCCCTCAAAATAAAGTGCAGAAAATACATACAGTCCCTTACATAATCATGCATACATACTATATACAAAATGAAGGTTATGTTGTTTTATTTATATACGCTATATGTCTCAGTACAATGGGTGTAAATGTGCATTCCTTGCTCAGGCAGTACAATATGCAGAATGAAGCCAGAAGACTTTCCAACATTTTGGAGGCATTTCCTTAAAATCAAGGAGATGGGATTCAGAAAGTACCGATTGTGGGGAAAATAGGAGGAGGAAGGTGGGTTGAATATGTTCACCCCCTTGAGATATTTGTAAAAATAATAAAGGTGGAATACAAACAAGGAAATACATAGTTAACAGGGCAATCTGTAAGTGCCGAGATCTATACTGTACAGAAGAAGGCCAGGGTGGGAAGAATACAGGGCTTAGGATTCTGTGAGAATGGGGTCTTTGGAATAAGAGTTCTAAATAAATATTTTGCTTTTTGGTCTTTCTGGACCACTAAGAGGCCCTCACATGATGGCTCAAAGAGAATGCTGAGAAGCATCTGGTGGAGTTGCCTCCAATTCATCTGGGCTGGGCTGGGTTGTGATGTGGTACTGACAAACAAAGCAGCTGATCAGCTGCTGCTGCTGCTGCTCCTCCTCCTGCTCAGTCTCTGACAGCTCTCTTTTGGGAGGAGGTTAGTCAGAGAAGCCTCACTTAAACTCCAATGCAGAAGCTCCATTTCACAGGCACGAGAACTTTCAGCATTCCCAGTGAACTCGGCGCTTTTCTCTAGGTGAGCATCAACTCATTTTAAGAAATAGGTGTGAAAATCAGGCAGCTGCAGCAGCAGCTCAATGCTATGTAGACATGGGTCTCCCTAAATAGTGACATCTTGATTTCTGAACTTCTTTTAAGAGGTTGGAAATAGCTGGGATTAAACAGAGATCCCATAAATATGTTCTTGCCCCCTCAAAGAACAAACCGAGCTTCTTTTGAAATAACTCAGCTGGGTTTGTGTTCCTTGGTAGAACTGAAATAGTGGGCAGCCAAAGTATTGAAATGGATATATATTGCAAGTGGATAGATTCCTGTTAACCTGAATGAAGTTTTGAATAGACATTGATGTGGGTATGTTATAAAATCCTTATTTAGAAGAGAGTACTTGTTACTGAGCTGGGATTTTATATTCTGAGGCAAACAGACATTCCTAATGCTACAAGTCTAGTTCGTGCTCAGAGGAAAGTGGGCCTTTTAAGTGTTACTTCTGTTTTGACTGCTTTGTATTTGACTTCATTGTATTCGGAACTTTATTTTGTTCTCCTTTTTTTTTGGTTTTAAAAATATGTTGCTTTGAACGCTCAGATTGAACAGATGACAGGTTGCTAAATGAGTGAGTGAACAAGATGTCTGGGTGTGTTAGAAATTCAGCATTCAAGAGAAGCTGAGTTACTTTGGAAAAATGTGCTCAAACCTTTGGCAAACCTTATGAGAAAGATCAAAACATTGTACAGCTACTGGGCCATATTGCCCAAAATGCCATCCAGAGCATTGACAGAGCAACAGAAGAAGACACAGTTGGAAGAGCCTTAAGGAAGCCAAAACGTATTTCTCCAATGCAAGGTCAAGCATTGTTAGGAAGCCAATTCTGACTTAATGATGAGACAGTTCAACAGCAGAACAGATAGGAGATGTCACGGTTCGCTGGAACTATTTAAGCAGAGATTGGATCAGAGTTGCAGACCATTTGGATCAAGAGATCTTTACGGCAGAAAAAATATAAGTATAAGTATAAGTTCAGATACTAGCTCCCAGCCAATATTTTCTATCCATCTCAATTTCACCCGCCTTAGCCATGAAAGTCGGTTGGGTGATTTTGGGCCACCCTTTCTCAACCAAATTCACTTCATAGGGTTGTGGCTGTGGGGAAAATAGGAGGAGGGAAATGTTTTGGCTATGTTTGTCATCTTGAGTTATTTGTAAAAAAAATAAATAAAGGTGGGATACAAAAAAATAAACATCCTCCTTTTGAAATTGTGTTACTTTTCTATGAGTTAGACAATGAAGTGGAAGGACTCTGCGCATGTATGTACATGCAAATTCAATATTTATATCCATTTTAGATTTTGATGGAGATCCAAGTTTGTCACCATCACTGTTCACATGTCTGATCTAAAATGTGTGTCAGTAATGGATGTTTGATTCGCCTGAGTTGTAGATATCACTGTAGATCTGACTGTCCTGTTCGGACAAATTCCTCAGGCAAAAGTCCATTTACTAAACCTTTTTTGATATGACTCCTTTTTTCACCACAACACCCACGTGGGAGATGAAGCAGTCATTCATTTGCAGTTTGTTCCATTGGACTGGAACAAATGTTTGCCAACTCAGTATTATATGCTATATATAGTTTAAAGCCATGCCTATCCATTCAACTTAAAACTTCCCATTGTTTTCATCTCCTAAGAGCTGCTTCAGCTGTGACACATTTCCTATAAGAAAAATGTTTGCTTGCAGGAAATAGCATGGAAATAAGGCCAGCCTTCTGCATGTGAATATTTCATGTTTAACTCCTTATGCTAGTAACATTAATGTGCATGCCATGGGGCAGCAGATTCATAGTGATTGCATGATAGTTGAAAGTATGCATGCACTGTTTGTCACCACTTATATGTGATTAGCATGTTGAGGATAACAGAATATTTGCTTTGGGTACTAAAAAGATCCTACAATAAATAAACATCCCTTAGAACAGTACAAAAGACACACATGGGTAGCATACAGGTAGCCCTCAACTTACAGCACTTCACTTAGTGACTATTTGAAGTTACACTGGCACTGAAAAAAGTAACTTATGACCATTTTTCGCGCTTATGATTGCTGCAGCATCCCCATGGTCACATGATTTACATTTGGATGCTTGACAACTGACTCATATTTATGATGGTTGCAGTGTCCCAGGGTCATGTGATCCTCCTTTCCAAACTTCTGACAAGCAAAGTCAGTGAGGAAACTAGATTCATTTAACATTTGTGTTACTAATTTAACAACTGCAGTGATTCGCTTAACAAATGTGGCAAGAAAACTCATAAAATGGGACAACCTATCTTATCACTTCAAATGCTGAATATCTGGATGGGATCCTCTGGGAATGAAGCCAGGATAATTGCCTGACAATAAAATCTCTGCGTAGGTACAGGATCTCTAACTTAAACTGAGATGCTCAGGATGTAGACAGAAGGTCTGTTGTCATGAAGCAGACAAATCAATTCTTTTATCTATTGAATTTCCTTTCCCCCGGCGTCTTTAAAAATCCTGCCTCTCCATTTAAAATATTTGTAATGAGTTTGTCTTCTTTAATATAAGCTACTACTCAATAGCAAATTGTGCCACTATCAATTAAAAATTTGACCAGCTATTTTGGCAGCTTTTTAATATTTGTTGGTTTTGCTTTCCTGAAGAAAATGTCGAATTTCATAGCTCTGTATCTCGTTGCAGATATGTGGGTGTACCTTTGGGTTTCTCACTGATGTTTGCACATTTCTAGTAAATGCAAATGGATTTTCCGTTTACTTTTGCCCAAGCTCTATTAAAGAGCTTTTAAAGGTTAGTCATTTCTGATTAATCACCAATTTTAATTCTTTAAAGAATTAACTTGCAATGACACAAAACCAACAATCCGTTGGCGGATATTTTTTGGATCATCATAAGTAGGGCGAAATATTTTCCTGGAAATGCTACATGAGAAAACATTAAGAAATGAAGGAGCTGTCCAGCAAGGCAAAGTTTAGCAGCTGGCTTGTTCTACTCTCAGGAGTATCACAGTGCTGGTCTTCCAAAGCTTAGGATAGCAAGGTTGTTTCATTAAAATCAAACATAGCTTCAAGGGGATTGAGTACATTAAAGCCCTGTTTTTTAAAAAGCTAAATATTATGGACAACATCTGGAAGAGATGCATTCTCTTTCTTCACAGCAAAAGTAATTGGGCGTGCATGCCCACGTGGTCTGAATACTTCATACACATTGTGAAGCACATCTTCTGAATCCTTAGCAGAGCCCTACCAAATTCTATATCTATATCATCTATATCTATACATCTATATTTCTATGTATCTACCTGATATATGCCATTGTTCACAATTAACAATATTTTAGAAAGCTGTAATCTTCACATTTTAAAATTTCTGGTTTATCCATTTGTATTATATCTTTTCATTCTTCTTTCATATTCTCTCTTGTAATTTTTTCTCGAGGTGTTCAATTAAAAAAATGTTTTTTGTTGCATTGGTGCAAAAATCCAATAAATGAATTTATAGAAAAACTAACAGAAAATAGAACTTAACCCCCCTGGAATTTATTTTTCTTAAATATGAACTATTGCCTCCCACTGAAAACAGGAGCTGGAATAGGACCTGGGAGATCCAGACCCAAACCTGGCCTTAGCTAGGGAAATTTGGGCCAGTCACATCCTTTCAGCTCAACCCACTGCATAGGATTGTTGTGAAGAAAACAGTAGAAAGAATCCAGAGCAGAATATAATGTGCTCTAAAAGAAGAGGTAGCCACTAGATGAAAAGCTATCAGATAGAAAGGCATCTGGCAAAATATTGGTAATAATTATTATGGTATCTCTGATGGATCATAATTACTGCTTTGAGTAGAGTCTGTTTTCTACGGATGTATGGATTTCCTGTGAGTGAAAAGAGGCACATTGTGCCAGAAAAAAAGCAAGTTTTTTTAAAAAGAAAATAATTATGTGCAACTTTTTTCTTCAGATGACATGGATCATATATCTTTAAGCCATTGTATCACAAACTTGAAAAAGAATGTTTGTACACTTCATGCTAAAATACTGCATTGCCCTAACATTCGCAAAGAATTAGAGTAATTAACAGTATTTTAATAGTATCAGGAAACTTCCAGAATTGGAGGCAGATATCTGGCTGAACACTAATTTTGCCCCTAGGTGATGTGGAGGAACCAGAAAGCTGCAGATGAAATCCTCTGGTGTGATTTAGTAAATTTCTTGCTAATGCTCTTACACTCTGAGTAATTTACAGGATTAATCAATGTAATTGCACGTTCCTTTTTTCTGAAACAGTATACAATTTTGAGGCTGTAGAAGATAAGGACCGTAAAAGTTTAGCAATAAGGAAGTATGTACATATCTGCACTCATGCTCTCTCACTCTCACATATGCACACAGACACACAGACACACACAAAGAAATTAGTGAATATTCCATTACATACATTTCTATTTCTAAAGATCTACGCCTTTCAGGGTTTTGTTGAATTTGAAATTTTACACTATATTAAAAATATGTATTGTGATGAGTCTCAAAATTGTTTTTGCTCTGGAATGCACCTTGTGGGACAAAGGCACTAAACAACTCATACATTAGAAACTCTTCATTGGTTATTCAAAGTTTTGCAAATGATACCGTGATTTGTAAGTTCTACTGGCATGTAAGACAATCAGTCAGAGAAAAGAAAGGAACATGATAATGTTTTCAATAAGACTGTATTCAAGGCAAGTGGAATCTCAAGGTGATTAAGGAAAAGGTTTGAGGGAGGTTCTGTCTGCTGATTTTTGCATATAAGATGCTTCCAAACTTATATTGCCGTTTCTGTACTGAACATAGCAAAATTGAAATATTGCACATGGTGACACGCATATTACTTAATCCTATGTTTAATGCCACACACTCTTAAAAGCTGCCTTTGAAAACAATTAAACAATTTTTCCTGTGCATAAGGAATTTCATTGACCATTTATACTTGCTGAATTTAAAATACTGATTATTTGAAAAATGATAAAAATAAGCTTCTAGTGAGCTTAGAAATCCAGTGTTTTGCTCCACTTCCTAATTGTATCTGTCTGGCCTCCTACAGTTTGCATTTTTAAAGTTTATTATGCTATTTTCTTACTGTTATGCTAGTACCACTTTCTCCTTGATCAAAGGTTTCCTCTACCAATGTCCAAGTTGATTGCCCATAATTCTTGATATTTAATCCTAATGTCCTGCTAGCAGCAGGTAACCTGTGATCATCAAAAGTAGATATGTAATTTTTATTACATAAAAAATTACATATTTCCTAAAAGTATTTGTACCCAGACAACACACTGTTTAACTAAAAATGGAATCTTTATAGGTTATAAAATATTTTTTTAATATTGAAAAAAAATAGATATGTAATTTTCCTGAACAGACTGCATGTATTAACAAGGAAGTTCAGTCACAGTTCCTCATTAATAAATTGGAAATGATGCCAAGACCTTCCAGACGTTTTGCATGGACAAACACAATAACAATTCTTTCTTATATTGAGAGCTAAAATACTGTACCCCTTGATCAGCTGTAGTCCCAGTCCTATTTGTTGAAACAGAATTAGCAGTTGGTGTGTGTTTAAAGAGCTTTTCTTTTTGTGTGTTTACTAACTAGCTATATTTGGATATAATCCATGGTTCATGTTGCAAATTGCCAGCACGGTTATATCTATAAGAATAGAACCAACAGAGGAAATTATTGAGTTAAGCAACACAATAACATTTGAGTCCAGAGTAAACAGATTGAGAGGAGCTTATATTGATTCATGCATTGTCACATGATAGGTTAAAAATGACTTGTTTTGGACACACAGGTACAGTCAATATATGTGCTTAAGTTGCCCATATATAAGGTTTAGGCACAGAGTTAGTTCAAATTAAATATGACATTTGTGAGAACTAGCTCATAGCAGATAATTTACTCAAAATTTTATGCACAACACATGGTGCCATATGTCTTTGCTGGAATAACCCATCGCAATTATATTCTGTCTTATTTGTACCACAATACTTTATATAGATCAGTAATCAGTGAGGTTTTTTCATGTTTTTCAAAGGAGGAGAAAAAAGCTACAGGATCTCCTATATTATATTTAATACTTACTAACAGAGAGTAAGCTAAAGAAGTGTAAATGATAGAGACCTTTGGAGAGGGACCATGTAATCCTAGAACTCACCATGTTGGAGGTAGGAAAACTAAAGATAGTCAGATAGTCAGATAGATTTCAAGAGATCTGACTTCAACAAGCAAAGAAAAAAAATAAGAAAGATTCCACAGATGGAAATCATAACAGCAAAGGAGTTCTGGAGCGCTGCAAAAATCTAAAAAAATGAGACAATCAAGATCCAAACACAATCAATATTAAAAGGGAAAAAAAGGAAGGCACTTGATAAAACTGGTGTGGTTGCACCAAGAGCTTCTGATGAACTGAAAAACAAAAAGGACACTTAAAAAAAAGTATATGACATTTTTATATAACAAGAATAGAATATCAGGAAAGAGAATCTGCATGGATGGGATCAGAAAAACTAAGGATCAGCAGGAATTGAGGCTTGCGATGAATGCCAAGAGTAACAAAAAAGGATTATTTGGGTATGTCTAGAACAGGGGTTCTCAAACGTTTTAAACAGAGGGCCAATTCACAGTCCCTCAGACTGTTGGGGGGTCGGACCGGCTGGGTGGGTGTGGCTAGGTGGTCATGTGACTGGGTGGGCATGGCCAATTTAGCAGTCCATTTTGCCAATTTAGCAGTCCATTAACAATACACACAAATTAAACTTTCATTTGTTTTGCTCCTGGGGGTGTTTTATTTGCTTTTGTTTGCATGTTGCTCT
>JANHFL010002394.1:0-21324 GCA_032468155.1 Oxyrhabdium leporinum
TATCTATCTATCTATCTATCTATCTATCTATCTATCTATCTATCTATCTATCTATCTATCTATCTATCTATCTAGTTACCTAACTACTTATCTACCTCTCCACCCACCCATCTATCCATCCACCCACCCACCCACACATAAATCTCCCCAAAAACAAAAAAGAGTGGGGAAAATGTTATATGGTACTGAAGATGATAAAAGAAAGAATCTGAAATGAAATAGATCAGGATGGGTGTAGTAGTGATTCAAAATATACCAGGAAATGATACCCTAACACATTCTTATGGCAAAGACAAATAGATGGTAGTGTGGAATGCTGCCAACTCTCTCTTTCCTAATTCCTTGTTATGTGGCCCAGAGCAGAATATCTACAGCTTTCATGCTTCCCAGAAAACACCCAGAGTGGGAAAACATAAACGCAGACGTACCACACAGATGCAAGCTGTTGTTTCATGGCCCTTAAAGATAGGCCTTCAGCAGCTGCTGCTGGTAAAAGTATTCAAAGAATTCCCAGAAACCATGTTCTATATCCTTTGACAACTTTTTTAAAAAACAAAACAAAATCCAAATGGGAAGTGGCATGCCAAGCATCATTATTATTTACAAAAATACTGGTAAATCCATAGATATTTTGAGAAAATCAGAAGAGTGTTTTGTTTGGAAGCAAACACACTTTTCCAGAGTTAAGGGAAAAATCAGCTATAGAAGCAATAGGTTTAGATACCATCTTGGGGAGGCTAGAAGAAAAGAGTAGCCTCCCAAGGTTTTTTTTTCTGATAACTAAGATTTTCTGCTTCAATGTGTCCCTGACGGCAGTCATTTTATGATTAGAGAAGCCTCTCTTCTCAGGGCCCGATTTTGTGAAAATTCCCCCAAAATGAGCCCGTTGGCTAGAAATGATTGCCTATAGCTCTGCTTAATAGCCTATGAACGCTAAATTGAATAAGCCTGCAAATGTAACTTTGCAGATTTATATATTTTGAAGACCTAAACATCTTAATTCTGACATCAAATTTGCATAGACTTCTAGACATGATTACAAGGGGTGAGGAATCTATGTCTTTTAAACACAACACAAATGATTTCAATTAGTGGTTATTGTTGCATCTTTTTATAAAACCATTGGGTCAAAATGCATACATTAACTTTGAAATATATATTAAACAAGAGACAGAGAGTAAGAATAACATTAGGATTAAAATTATGTACTCTTATTCAGGCAAAACACACAACATAGGGACAACAAAGAAAATCAAACTATTAAAAAACCTGCTCCATTTGCTGTTAATGAAAGTAGTAAGTGTTGTGCAGTTGATCTTGGTTTATCTCTCCTCTTTTGTATAGAAATGCCCAACTGAACACACTTCAAAACTTGTAGCTAATTTTTGTTGGCGTTATTAGTAATTTATGTTGCTTAATCTGGCATGGTCAGTTTATCCATTTTTTTCCCAACAAAAACAAGGGACTGTTATATTCTTTTTGCACATATCTATGGTATATATGTTTCATCATTCACTCTATTCACATAGAAAGAATATTCACTATTTATTATGGCTTAAATGTGTCTAGTTTAATTTATTTAATTGTAGAATTAACTTAGAGAAATACAGTAGTGCTTGAGTATGATTAAACTAAAGCAAAATTCAAAAACTGAAAACTGGATTATAAATTAAAAACACAATTTAAGCCACTGAAGTGTACCACAATTATACCAGAAAAATACAATGTTGATACTGATACTGCGGATGTGCCAAGCCAATCATTTTTCTATTGGGCTAAAGCTCTTGTTTTCATGATGAACTAACAGGATGGTTTTCTTCAGTGCATTTTCTTTTATTAATTACAGATGGGTCTAGAGAGCAAAAAGGTAGATCACTCAAACAGTCTGAACAGCTAAAAATCTGTTTTGTTATGCTGTTCCTTTCAAAAGAAATATATCTACTTCTAAATAATTTCACGACCCATTCGCTATTTCAGGGAGAGAGATTCAGTGGGATAATTTGCATTTGTGAGGAAAGCTTTGAGAGCAAAGAAACAAAGTTTAAAAATCATAAATTTGGGCAAGCAGACTTGTCATAGGAATATGGAGTATGGAATAGAAGGTGGGTATAATAAATAAATAAGTAGGCAGAGAAAAAAATCATATAGGGATTCAAGCACAGTACTGAAGCAGTCGATAATACATTTTGCCTGTATTTAAGCAGCAGAAAGTTTATTTGCATATTTATAGATCTAATAGAGTCTTAAAAATTTAATTAGTAGATGACTTCAACCATATTTAACAAATAGTAGGTGTATTAATGAATATTACACACATTGTTTCCTACAACCAACAATTGTTTGCAGGCATTATTTATGACTTTGTTGGTATAATTATTGGCACTGTTTTTATTAACGATTCTGTAACACTCTTCCAGAAGTGTGTTTTGCATCATTAATCACAAACAATAATGGGTGATAGTGCTTCCTAGGAAACAAAATATGTGTTAAAAAGATGTGAAGAATGAGAAATGGTTAGATATTAGTGTATATTTGTAGCCAAACAAACAGCAGGAAGAATAGACTTCATCAAGGCTATGGTATAGTTCTAGGGGGAAAAAAATCTTAAAAATCTAAATGAACTACCAGAAAGCAAAAATATACAGTATAGGGGAAAATACTAAGAAAAAAAATAGTCTATGTTGAATTTCTAATCTAAAGAATAGACTTAGATTAAGGCAAAGTAGAATTCATATCCAGGTGCTCTATCTTTAAGGAGATAGTTTGAAGACCCAGCAGACGATCTCAATGATATAAATTAAGTGCTTTCACCTTTACTTTTCAAAAAAAATGTTCAGAAGATTGTCAGTAAAGCAGTTTTATTGCAGAAGATGGCTTAAAAACTGTTTACATTTCAGCAAGCTGCTTACCAAATACATACAAATTGAATGTGTCAGAGAAAGTTGCATCCAATGATATGTGCAGTTTTTCTTCTACTTTAAAAAAATAACAATTTGTATTTAACAATTTGATAAAATGAAACAACAAATGAATTAATGCATCACTGATAACAAGAAGATTTTTGTAGTACGCACAATTCCATCTTAGAATAAATAACACACAGAAAACAATCTTTTGATAGTCACGAACTAGAAACTGTGAGTCTGTACATAAAGTATCACAGTAATTGTAGAAACTCTCACAGCTTTCTTCCCAAATGTGGTCTTACACCTCTTTGGAATGAAATGCATACTTTCATTCCTATAGGACACTTCAACCATGACTTCATTTGAGTACAATTTGCCATCGGTTCATAAACAAGCACCATGATACAAAAAACATGTTCAAGAGTAACCAGAACATTG
The DNA here is from genome assembly GCA_032468155.1 of Oxyrhabdium leporinum. Taxonomy (NCBI): domain Eukaryota; kingdom Metazoa; phylum Chordata; class Lepidosauria; order Squamata; family Cyclocoridae; genus Oxyrhabdium; species Oxyrhabdium leporinum. Next base: position 3,345 of record JANHFL010002394.1, read on the forward strand.
TGTTTCTGAACTGAGAGCTCAAAATGATATAAAGCAGGCAACCGCCTTCAACGAGGATTTAAATAATTCTACTTCGCAAAAAGCCGAGGAACTCCAGACTTGATCGGCATCCAAATGAAGTTGCATCCCAGACATATCATCTCACTGTTAAATTGGTTTCCTAAGGGGAACATAAAGCATTTGCCACACCTCCTTCTCTTGCTTTTACTGATGTTCTTAAGAAACAATACTTTAAAATTTCTACTTGGGCTGTTTCATTTCTCCCCCCCTCCCCTGCCAATTATTGTATTTCACCGTATAGTCCTTTAAATTTTTAACTGGGTTGTGAGATGAACTTCGCCTATATATAAAAAGATTAGAACCAGATCATATGTTAATTGAACAAGGTACTTGCTCCCAGCAACTTCAAGAAATGAAATTAGATGCAATTGTCAAGTGTTCAGCTTTGATGCTCCAAGATAGCATGTCTACTTATTTCTTTTTTAGCCTGATTATTTTCATATATCAAGCCACTGACCTTACTAAATGTAGAATAAACGGAATGATCTCCAGAAATATTATCTTTCTAAAGTATAACCTGTTTATGTTAGTAGACAAATCAAAGCAATTCAACAATTTCATTATTTTTACTTTAACACTGGATTTAAAATATCTCCAAGACCAATATGGGCTATAAAATTCTATATAAGGGAAGGCTTTAAAGACAGCAGTGCACATGGACTGGGTTCCCACATTGTACAAAGCAATATAATTTCTTGAGATGTGGTGTAGTGTGTCTTGTGAACCCGTTTTATTATGATTTATTCCAGTCAAACGGACAACAACTGAACATATAAAGTGAAGCTAAGTTCGTCATCTTTGTCAGTGTAAGAATGCAGTTGTTTTTAGTGGGTTTTTAAAAAGAGAAAAGGGCCATTATTGCATGCAAAATAATATTTAGAGTTCTCTGCAGCGTTTAGAGACATGAACATCCAACAGAGCCAACCACACATTGCCAGGTGCTATCAGAGATATCCACAGAGGCAGTAACTGGCCTCAAAGTGGTGAATACAATTGGACAACAAAGGCCCTGCCTCTTTTTAAAGTGCATCACATTTATCAGACCTATGTGAAAAGGGAAAGGGTTTTGGCCATCCTGTCGTTTTGAAACCAACGGCTATTATTAGGGTTACGATAGATCTTGTCACTCGTAAAAGGGTAACTTAATTTGAATCTCAATTTCTTCAGACCAACTCCAGCATTTTAACCACTACAGGATATGTATTTTTATTTTAAGGTGTAAGTCTAATTAGGCTATGTTAATTGTGGATTTTTCCATCATCAAAATGCAATGGTAAGCCTGGGGTGGGGGGTGCTCTTAATGGGAGAACTCCAGAAAAATTAGGTGAGGTGTAGAATTGTTTGGGTCACTGGCAAAAGAAATAACATTTAAACATTGTGATTGCAAAGTTGATAATAAATGGGGCTGTAGAAAATAATTCAGTGAAACGTCAACCAGCCCATGCAGCCATTCCTTCTATCTTAGATCAGTAGCAGTTCTATGACATCAAATCCTGTTATGGGATGCCAGAAAAATGTGTATGCAAGAAACAGACACATGGTTGTGGAAATGAAATCAGTTTCCCATGTGCTGTATGTAAATCTGATTTATTTTATGGCTACATCAGGAAAGCTCACTCCTTTTTTTGAAGTACCATTTAGAATTAAATAGGACCATTTAGGTTATTGAGCCCAACTCCCTGCTCAGTGCAGGAATGCAAACTTGAGTACTTCGGACTGATTTCTGTTTAACCTCTGCTTGAACTTATCTTTTAATTTATTTATAGTTTACATTTTTGAACTGCCCATCTTCCTCTGAGAGGGATATACCCAATGAACTGAAGCTTACCCATTGTCTGGGTAGTTGATTTCTTTGTCAAATTGCTCTTTCTATAAGAAATCTTTTGTAACATTCAGTTAGAATCTGCATTCCTACACCTTAAATCCATGATTTCATATTATTTCCTCTGGAAAAAGAGAGATAGACCTTTACCTTCCTCAATGGGGTTCTCTTTCAGGCATTTGAAGACTCTATCATAGTGTTGTGGCCCGCCAGGTGCCAGAGAGCTGGTGGCAGACTCGGACGATGAGGAGGTTGGGGAGGAAGTTGGGCCAGTGCTGGAGTCTGAGGAAGGCTCTGATAGAGCCACGGCTGTCCAACATTTCCCAGCCACTGGAGAGGCAGCTGCCTTTGGAGGCTGATATGAGTGAGAAGGAAGAACAGCTGGGGCCTGTTCCAGATGCACGTATGCTCACAGCATTTAGAAGAGGTGAGCAACGGAGGACAAGGAGTTGACTCGGGAAGCAAAGCACACGTGGATGCTGAATGGCCCCTCCCTGGCTGGGGAATAAATAATAGGAAAGGGGAGTGGTTATCGTAGGAGACAACAGTTCGTATTTCTGAAGATTTTGCTCATGGTGTTTCATGTCACAAAAACTGCTTGCCAGAACTTAATTTGCAGCCTTTTGGTTGGGAGCTCACAGCCTTACAATTATCTCAAGGAACTGATAAGGTCTATACTACAGTTAACTTGAAGGACTATTGCCTGGACTTTTCGTTGGGTGAATGCAATTAATTCACAAGAGGTAAATAAAGAGGGTTTTTTTTTGTAACAAGGAGTCTGTTTCTTGTTTCTACTGAGGCTGGGTCAGAACACATATTCCCCTTTCAGCCAACTCTTTTCAAAACTGACACATTGTTTTTTTCAATCATTCATCAAAAAGCAGTTCAAAAAATAATAATTTTTACAGAAGACTACATTTAATGCAGCTCTCCAGGGCTGTGGAGATCTCTCTCCACAGATGCAGCTGTACCTGGGAGAGTGAGGGAACCACCTTGGATGGTGGCTCCTTAGATATTGTGGGAAGGCAGTACTAGCATCAGCTTCTTGATTCTACCCAGCTATACACTTTTGCTGAAAGACAAACTGAAGTCCATGCAATCAGTTCTGCTCCCCCTTAAATGCTTCTCAAATGTGATGAATGACTCAGTCCTATTCCAAATGTTGAGGATCCAGTTGGATTCTTTATACGGAGTAGGGAGGGAGCACCATCTTGTACTTTATCTCGGCAAACACAATGTTGGGCTGAGTTTACTGCTGTCATTAAAGAAATATCTCATTTCAGGGGATAATTGATTCAGTAGAATGCACACCTGGACTCAAACATTGTTTTGACTAATGGGATTGAAACAGAGACATTGAGAACATTTAAAAAGAAATGTCAAGAATGGTAGAACTTAATTTTTGTGCCAGGGATCCCAGATGTTGGATTCACCTCATCCTGGCTGACCATCTCTTGACACAACAGCGTTTGGAAAACTGTGAGATGATCATAATTCTGCAGTTCTTCAAGCATCATCATCTCAAAACAGGCTCTCAGAATAAGTTTAAATGATGAAATGATTGATATCTGAAGGTTCCCCCCATCCCCCCCATACCATGGTCTTTAGCTGCTTCTCTCCCGGTGTAAACTGGCTGGAAATGAACCTGACACGAAAAACCTTTTCCTGGATTTCAATCCATTTTTCTTTTTGGCTACAGCGTTGACTAGGTATTTTGTCTGGACTATAGTTCCCAATTGATTGATTCACCAGCTTCTTTTCCTCTCCCAGAAATGCTGGGAAAGCAAAAACCAACTGCTTTCCATCCAGGACATACCTTTTGAGAAATAGTGAAAAATACGTGACCAACAGTTTTATGATTTTTCCTATTACTTAGGCTAGAAAGGGAAGATGGAACAACTCTTATTAATTTCAGAAAGGAATGTCCAATATCCCACCATTGCTCTTTTGAGCCTAACAAATAAACCCAGACAAACAAAGACAAGGGGGGGGGGCATTCCAGCCAATTGGAATGAAGACATTTAGGTAAGGCAGAATACAGTGCAACACGAGGATAGATGTTGCTATTTGACCAGAAATGGTGGGGAGACACTACTTTTGATGTGCAGCAAGCAAAGTCAGATAGAGGTTGCTTTCCCATCAGCATTGGGACAGGATGAAAATGACATCACCCGTTCTTGGTCTATCTAAAGGGTAGGTGGCCTGACATATGGAACCAAGCAGAAGTGTGGGTCAAGGCTGGGAAGTGTTTGGCTTCTATATCATATAAACCACAGTTTCCAAAGAGGGATGATGATTCTGTTGGCATCCTTAGTTTGCAAGAGTGGTTTAGGCATTCAAGAGCATTCTCACAGTGGTACCCATAATCTAACATAACAATAACATAACAATATCTAAAATTCAGCAGACAATTTGGTGCTCTTCAGATACTTTGCATTGTCCGAGTGGGTTGATGAGAATTAAAGGCCCAGACCACTGAACCCCATTGCTGATCCCTGATCTAGAATGTTAAAATCTGAGAGAGGAGCATAAGCATAGTCTACTTCTTACCTTGCACAAGAATGATAAAATGTTAAGAAGTAATCCCTACTGTTTCAGATTGCTGCCTCTTCTTCTAGTTCTTGACTGTTACAGCTTTGACTGATTTGTGAATAAAAATCTAAAAATACTATAGCATTCTAAAAAATATAACTAGCTTTTAAAAGAAATTGAGGGGGAGATTCCTTTTGGTAAAAGGTTAAGCAAGGCTTAACTCATTTTCTTTAAAATTAACATGTCTTTAATCAAGTGATCAAATGTGGCCAAATCCATTTTCAAGTCCAAGAAATTAACTGAGGAATGCTATGATTTTACAGATTAGATTGATTTTCCCTTTGTGTATCTAAAAAAGTGAAACAAGAAAGCTTGAGGGCACTTGAAATCCACTATTTAAAAAAATAAGTTGCTATATGCTTTGGATTTAATTATTAACTTAAAAACTGAATTAATTTGTGGTTATTACCTACAATTATTACATAGATCTCTTTTTCCCCCTGATAAATATTTTTTTTCTCTTGCCACGTTGGTTTTCATCACTTTTATTTCTTAATTATTTAATCACTACTTTTTTTCCCCTCTGTTGGTGAAGTTCCTTTTTATTTCACCATTAAAAAATAAATTTAATAACTGTTTAAAAATCTTCTTGCCCTCATAGGAGAGTATATGTTTCAGATAAATTGAATGTTTAAGTGATCCCACTTCTTTGATCAGGAGATCTAACCTAATTTGGAAACATCTGGGCATGGTGATGTCTGGGTTGATCAGTCTAGACTAGCAATGTGTGTGGGCCAGATGCAGAATTTGGCTGCACTTTCTGCTGAAATGCGTGCAGCTGCTTTGCCATCAAAATGCTGAAAACTTAGTGTGTGTGTGTGTGAGAGAGAGTGTCTGAGTCTATATGCTTATTCCCTCTCCCTGTTCATTTATTTACACTGAATTAAAAATAACAAGAAGTCCGTCAACACTAGCAAGTCTCCTGGATTTTGTTGTGGCAAGGAAAGATGAGAGAAGCCAGTTTTATTCTTATTTCGTTAATCAACCGCACACACTTAGAAAACTTTTCAGAGGAAATGGCAGATGCTTAAGAAAATAAGCCATAAAATATTGAACTACTCCAGGCAGAGGAAACAGAGATGGTGATCATTTCAGCAGGATCAGCTGAAGCCAAATATTTTAAGCAATAGCATATCCACTGCTGTCTTCTGGGAAAAGGCTGTGCGTGAACTCGCTGCTTTAGGCCAGCTGCTTGGGGTCTCTGCCAGACTGGACACTCCGAGCAGTAATGCTGCTGTTTTTCTTGAGAACTGAAAAGGCACATTAAGGCAAGGAAAACAAAGACATTCTCTCTCTTCTCTCTCCCTCTTATCATTTACCTAAAGATGCAGCATGTGTACGTTATCACCTTACCTTGGAATAACAGAATAATAGAAGTGGAAGTGATCTTGAGGTCTTCTAATACTCCCTGCTCAGGCAAGAGACCCTATACCATTTGAGAAAAAATAGCTGTCCAAGCTCTTCTTAAAAACCTCCTGTGATGGAGCACTGGCAACTAATTGCCAACTGCTGGAAAAAGGTATTTGTATACAAGTTTCAGAGAAAAACAAAGAATCCAAGAATTCAGCAAAATTATCCTTTGGCCGTGTTTTAGTTCAGGGACTGCCAATGCCATCACACAATTTGGCCTGTGTACTCCCTAACTTCCCAGAAATCTAAAACCTCATGATGTCACCAGCATCTCATGTGAGATCTCACAATCAAATTCCAAACTTTTCCAACATTTCTGAAAGATACTGCAAGGTTACAACACTCTCATCTGATATCTCATTGAGAAATGATGGCGATTTTAAATTCTTACTACTTTTGAGGGAGGTGGATGTCTGTAGGCACTTATGAATTCCAGCCCTGGTTGGAATAAGGACTTGTCAATTTTCCTAGCAACCTGAGCCCAGAGCACCTCAGGTTAACTGTGAAATAGACCTCCAGAAAAAGCATTTTGGAAACAATTTAATTACCACACCACACCAATATGTAACATCTCAAACAGATTCAAATAAAATAAAGCCAATAGTTCAATTAACTCACACCATACATTCAATACAGCCAGTACTCAGTTTCATACTTAAGTTATGCAGTCCAAGAGATCTGAATACAGAAGCAGGATCAAAACTGGCAGTGAAAAAGGCCATTACAAAGTGCTCCTGTTACTTCATTTTGCATTGATTTAAAAGTATTTTGAAATCATGGGCCCAGAAAAATATCCATTCCACAAGGGAAGCCTCTGGACATTTTCTGATTTCTTCAGGTGTATAAATAGTCCATCTGCTGTTAATGCTGAGTTAAAATCTGTCCATTGATTTCCTATAGCTACTGTGTTTCTGCCTCATTTATAATTTGATTTTGATAGGGGGGGGGAGGTGAGAGAAAGAGAGACAGAGAGGGAGAGAGAGGAAGAGAGAGAATTGTTAAAAAGATGTAGAAGACTTTTTATGCAAGTCCTAGAACATAAATGGGAAGAAAGAGCTCAATTTGAAAGCAATGAGATTGATATATAATTACCCAAAAGCAAAATATTGTAAAGATTGATAAACAGAACTGTATTTAAATAGCAGGAAACTATGTAGAACAGAGGTTGCCTAAAAGACTAAATCCCTGCAGTGATGAAAATGTAAAATCATCAGCATCATCAACATCATCATAAAATGTAGAATGTCATGTCATAAATAATATTAGTTTTAGAACATTGACTATATCTATATTTGGTCTTAACAAAATGTCTAAATAAATAAAAAACCTTATTGCAGACTTTAGCTTTTTAGGGAATTATTAGTGAGGGATCTGAAGTGATAGAATTGAAATGTCTTTATTTTTTTAAGCAAGAGAATTGAGAATAGGAAATGAGAAACCAGAAATAACTTTTAACTGCATGAGCAGGATTCCTGTAATGCTAGAGTTTATGATGAAACAAAAAGCTATTGGCTTCATTCCAAAGCCAGCACTATTTTTTTTTGCCAAACTAGGAGGCATTTTGATTCTGTAGAAGTGTAGCAGTCTTCACTGCTCAAGTTGGAAGTTGAGATCCAAATTTATGAGTGCACTTGAAAAAAAAAGGAGAATTATTAAAATGAATTCAATAGATAATACTGCTAGATAAAACATTTAGATTTATCCAAACTAAGATGGGGAAAAAAGCTGAGGCCTGTAAATACGGTAAGTAGCCACTGAAAGCCAACTATGGTTGTCAGTGGATTAGGATTATTGTTGGCATTCGAATTATAAAACTGCATCCCCATGCTATCTTCTTTATCCCATAATATAAGTCACCCAGTGTTTTTCTTGACTGTTTTGACTGCACAAGGCCACTGAAAGTGTGATGTTAGAAGAACTACCATCCATCCCAGCTGATCATCCACATTCTGCCTGGAGGCTGCTGGATTGGTTCTTAGGGAGTTGCTTATATCATATAGCCAAGATTTATAAACAGACTTCACACTTGCAACTGTTGCAGCATCCCCATGGTCACTTGATTAAAATTTGTGCGCTTGGTCTTCACCCATGTATCTACGAAGATTGCGGCATCCTGGAGTCATGTGATTGCCATTTGCGATATTGCCAGCCAGCTTCTGATAAGCAAAGTCATAAGGGAAGGCCAGATTTGCCTAATGACTTCGTGATTCATCTCACAACCATTGCAAAAAGATAGTAAAATTTGTGTGGCTTATTTAAGAGCTGCCTTGCTTAATAATGGAAACTCTGATCCCAATTGTGGTAGCAAGTCGAGGACTATCTGAAATGGCAGGGTGGCTTTTTCTTTCCTTGTATTTTAGGCAAATGCAGAGTCCACTTTTTGGGGGCTACCAAGCATTGATCATTGGGTGTGACAGGAAATGACCAATTGGCCTGTCGCCCAAAGTCGCAAGCCTGACATTGTGGACTGAGAGAGAGAGTGGCTGTCTCAAAGTCACCCAGCTGGCTTTCTGGGACTAGAACTCACTGGCTTCTAGCCTGGTGCCTTAACTACTAGACCAAACTGGCTCTAAATTATTACAAATAAGTTTTATTAAATTCATTTATCTTCGTAGATATAAGTTAATTGTCTTTTCACAACTGATGGTGGCCACCGCTGAAATTACACTGTATCATCCTAATGTATCTGCAGTGTAGAATTGTAGGAGCTCCATTCAGGAGTATACAGCATATAGTTGTCCTGTGGGAGCACAAAGATAAGGCTGTTCCCAAAATAAAAATGGATGGCTTTTTCTCTCTCAAATTTAACTCAACAATTTGCTTATGCATCATGCAACTGCCCCCTTGTTGTTGTTTTTTTCAGTAGAGGAAGTATGCAATAGTCTAATCCAAATTTGCATCACTGGATTCAGTTATACATTATTATTATTTTCAGTCATCGGTGCAGCATGGAGTTAAATTTAAGACACAACCTCCACGGATGGCAATGGGTTTTAATTAATTAACTAATTAAAACATGGTCTTGGACTCATGCGATGCCAGCTTAGGGGCATGAAAGTCCTCCACCTATCTTTTTTCTCTAGATGAGGACACAGACATTGAAAGCCTTTCCTTAATTACTGTAGCTCTCATAAAGCTAAGGGCTTTTCTCTCACTAAAGTTTGGAACAATTGGAGAGCTTTAGAAAAAAAATGAGAATTTTATGCACATTAGTTGGTATCTCTCATAAAGGTAGGTCTAGATGAGATGCACATTGCTCCCAGGAGATTATTGTAAATAAATGATTCTACTGAAGGTTTACCGTATCAATATAAGTTGGCAATGAATTTGAATTCAGTAATGTTCTTTACCTTGTAACTCATTTATTTCTCGGCAAAGTTACCTTCTACCTTCCTTTTCATGAGGACACATCCCTGGATATTGAATCAAGAAGACAGGGAACAATAATAATTCAAGGCTGGTGGCCATATTTAAATTAAGCTGTCTTTACAGATAAGAGATATATCAGTGATACTTGCCAAGTAAACATGAGCACAGAAGAATTTTGAGGGGAACAGGAGAGCACTTTAAATATCAAAGAGATACCGTACAAAAAAATGATAGAAACCTTTTGATGAGGCTTGATGTAATAGATTTTGAGGTGAATTCTGGAATAAATTTATTAGTAAATTCACCTCAACAAGGGAACTAATAATCTGGAAAGGAATTGAGCTATTATCTGTGGTTTTCAGACAGAGACAGTGTCTAGTAGAGTTACCAAAGCTATAGATTTTCTTCACTAAACATGAAGAGTTAATGTGCCTGCTGGGGAATTCTGGGAATTGAAGTCCACACATCTTAGAGTTGCCAGGGTTGAGAAACATTGGTCTTCATAGTTGATAAAGCCTTCTCCGGTGCTATGTTCCTATGAATTTACGATTCATCCATTGATATTTTGCTAACTAGTATCATACATTATAATAACGGTAATAATATAATAATGAGTTTTATATACCACCTTGAATAAAGTTTTGGTTGTTCCAGCCGAGTATTTTTCAACTAAAAATGTGCTATACCATAGACAAAGTTACTATAAAATATTTAGAAATCCTTCTTTTTCTAATTTAGGAAGCAAAAAATGGGCTTTGCTTTAATATAAGGCCACATTTGTGATGCAAGGAGAAAGAATCTTACTGCTAGTTTTGCAATTTTCAGCTTTTTCTGACCGGGACCTCCTCGGAGTGTAGGAGGGAGTCAGGTTGCTGGCTGCAAGTAGGCAATCAAAATCATCAGCTGCACAGAGATATGATTTTTGTAGTTAAGTCGGGTAATATTTGACTTATAACCATTTGTTTAATGACTGTTCAGAGTTACAACAACACTAAAAAAAATGACTTATGATCGTTTTTCACACTGTTACAGCATCTCGGTGGTCATGTGATCAAAATTTGACTGTTTGGCAACTGACATGTGTTTATGACGGTTGCAGTGTCCCGGGGTCATGTGATCACCTTTTGTGACCTCTGGCAAGCAAAGTCAACGGAAAAGCCAGATTCAATTAACAACCAAGTTACTAGCTTAACAGTGATTCACTTAACAACTGTGTCAAGAAAGGTCGTAAAATGGGACAAAACTCACTTAACAACAGTCTTGTTTAGGAATGGAAATTTTGGGCTCCATTGTATTTGTAAGTCAATGACTGCTGGTATCTTCTACCACAGTCTTCGTCAACCAGATATGCGCATGTATGTTAATAAAAAAAGAATTGCTAAAAGACAATACTATAGCCTTTCTCAGCCTAACGTCCTCCAGAGCTGTCTGGACTCCAGTTCCCAGATTTTGTTTGTTTGTATCCCTTATTGCTTTTACAAATATATCCAACACATTCTCCATCTCCTATTTTCCCCACAACAACAATCCTTTGAAGTGCATTGATCTGAGAAAGACTGAATGGCCCAAGATCACCCAGCTGGCTTTCATGACTAAGGTGGGAATATAATTTACGGTCAACTTCAGCGGAAGATAACAAATAACTACAAAAGTCAGGTCACTGTATCCCTAAGCAGATGATGATTTGTGAAAATCTGTAGAAACAGAGAAGAGATCTGGCAGAAGGCAGGTCTTATAAATTTCTTGTAAATAAATGTCTATATAAAAGATAGCTCTTTAAGCAACATAGCTGACACGTTTTTATTCACACACGTGCACAAAGCAACATTTCAGCGTTTAGGAAACAAAATGTTTAAGAAGCTGGATGATAGTCTTTTAGAACGTTGAAGTTTTATCTTTCCTTTCCCTTTCATTTCAAAAGTAGGGCAAAGTCCATAGGTGATAAAACTACTAAAAAAGAATGAGAGAAACAGGGGTGAACAGAAATGATTTACATGCCCTGTTTGGCTTCTGTATTACAAAAACAGATGTGGAAGTTTTACTAGATAAAATCCACAGTTGCCAAAAAGGTCATGTCTGCTTTCCTTACAATCTGTTGCAATAATAAGAGAAAATGAATTTTCCAGAAATTACATGTTTTATTTTACATGGTGAAATTGGAAGGAATGGAAAATATTTTAACTATGACCTCTGCATAACGCCATCGAAACGTTTGTCAAAGGGTTATTAGGAGTGAAAGAGAGAAATAATAGATGTTGTGTATTTTCAGCTGTTTTCCCGTCTGTTTTTCTTCATCTTTACTTTACTTTACTTTACTGTTAACTTTTCTTTTCTTTCTCACCTCTTTCTTAACCTAACCAAGTGGTAGACCACGAACAAACCAAACCTCATGTGGATTTTGTCATATATATCTTTGGGTAGCAGCAGACATTAAAGACTGCATAATATAGCTTGTTGAAAGCCTCATGGTCCATATCAGGTTTTCTGAATGTTTCGAACAAAAGTCAAATCTTGTGCTCTTAAGCATTCCAAATGTTTGTCTCCATTCTTACTTTTCAGACAAAAGACATTTGACATACAAGGCAATGCTAAGTAAGGATCTTCGCTGATGGATTTTAACGTGTTCAGCATCAGCACCACACTAAATCCGTACAATGTCATTTGGCACGGAATATTTTCTTCTGGCTAGGACAGAGTGCAAGAATGACATTTTGTGACCCATATAGATTTCCCCTCAGGCCAATATCTCAATTTCTTGCAGGAGCAAAATCATTTTTTGTGATATTAGTATTTGGGGATATGACATAGACTTGATGATGACTTTTCTATACTCCTTTTGGAGGGCTAGGGAAGACCTGGCTTACTGATGGATTTCTTTGCCTGCTCTTAACATTCTATGTTGGGCAAGAGTGAATACAAGCACATGAGCAACTTCAAAATACTTTGTAGGAGTACGGCATGGAAAAATTGCTGTGTGAAACTGAACAAGAACACACATAAAAAGGCTGCTGTAGGTATACAAGTGGCAAACATGGGGACAAAATGTAATAAAAGTCAAACTGATCCCTCGGATGCTTGGATCCTGTGAAACATCAAGCTCTCTATAAAAAAAAAGTAGAAAAACCAGCTGTGAAAATGCAAAATTAATGCCTTTTTTTTGGATATATTCCTTTTCAACACAGGTAGTCCTCGACTTACAGCAGTTCATTTAGCGGCTCTGCAAACTTACAACAGCACTGAAAAAATGCATGACTTATGACCGTTTTTCACACTTACGACAGTTGCAGTATCCCCATGGTCATGTGATCAAAATTCAGAGTGCTTGGCAACTGACTCATATTTTATGACGGTTGCAGTTTCGCAGGGTCATGTGATCACCTTTTGTGACCTTCTTACAAGCAAAGTCAAGGGGCAGGACAGATTCACTTTACAACCATGTTTCTAACTTAAAGATTGCAGCGATTCACTTAACAACAGTCGTAAAATGGGGCAAAAATCACTTGACAAGTGTTTCACTTAGCAACACAGAAATGTTGGGCTCAGTTGAGGTCATAAATCAAGGACTACCTGGAGTTCAGAAGAAGAATGTTCATGTGATTAGTCCCTCTATCTCTCTCTCTATTCACAGGTATCCATGACGATGAAAAAATATTGGGCGTGTAGACATGGCCTGCTTTTTTGTTTAGTTTGTTGAATGTAAATGTGAAAGTTTTGATGACTTTTGTTGTGATTTCTGGATGCATTTTTCCCCAATTGGCCCTCGACATAGTTGCTGAGGCAGGTGCATAAAGCACGAAGAAGGAAGCATATTCCTATGTGCTAAGTATTTCTTTCTTAACTTTGCTTTTTATTAGTTCTGCTAAGCAAGAAAGGAATACATTTATTCTATAGCCATTTATACATTAATGAGCATTTTTTATTATACTGCTATTTTTGCATTCTTCTCAGACCACTGAAAGGCTCCTGGGGCTCAACATTTAAACAAATTCCTTTGGACTGAGTTTATTCGTTGAAATAAGGTGGAATAGGAGAAGAAACATGCATCTTCAATATTCTAGAAAATATGCCGTAGCTCAAAGGGCCCACACTGAGGCTGGTATCCATGTCGGCCATAAAACATATTTCAATAATATCAGAATTACTGAAAAACTAAACAAACCCAGGCCCAGTAGGCCCTGGATGCTCATTAAGTAACAGTGCACAGAGAGGAAAAAACATTAAGTCTTTTCTCCTTGGTCGTAATCTCAGTCAAAATGTATCTCCCCCAGCATTAAGAAGAAATTGCCACTGGTGCCAATTCTCCTCATATTAACTGCCATGCAGAAGAAAATGAAATATAGGTAGTCCTTGACTTTCAACCCCTCCTCGAGCTCCAAATTTCAACGGCTAAGCAAGACAGCTGTTAAAGGAGTTTTGCCTCATTTTGCAATCTTTCTTGCCACAGTTGTTGATTGGATCACTGCAGTTGTTATGTTAGTAAACACGGTTGTTAAATGAATCTGGCTTCCTGCTTGAGTTTGCTTGTCAGAGCTTCACAAAATGATCCTGGCATGAATACATACCAGTTGCCAAGTATCCAAATACTGATCACATGACCTTGGGGATGCTGCAACGGTTGTAAGTATCCAAAATGGTCACAAGTCATTTTTTTTTTCAGTGCCATTTTCAGCGTCACCAAATGAATGGTTAAAATCAAGGACTACCTACATACTGAGATCCTGACTGGAAAGGAAGGGCTTAAACTGCACTGATTATCATCTGTAACTCAGACACTTAACATTTAATTTTGGGGAAGAAAAACTTTTGGTAATCCTCTTCACACTGCCAGCCTCCAATTTCATGAGGCCTTCTGTTTCTCCAAATTTGCTTTGCTCCTGATTTCAACTATGGTTTCCATGGTTTGTTTGTACTGGTAAGACACGTTTATACCATCCTTAGAATCAGAATAGAAAAGGCATTCTCTGCTTCGGAAACTTCTACATATCGTCTAAGAAGAATTTCAAAAGCTTCTGCTGACTGTTAAATCGGCAACATCTCGAACAAAAATGTGCCAGGTTGTTTGCCACACACACACACACACACACACACACACACACACACACACACACACATATATATAATGAGGGATAACACGAAAAACTGGATATCAGGTATCTTTCATTAAACAAAGGTGAAGCCAAGCTATTTCTAGAGGCAGATTAACTAATATCCAAATTATGCTTGTTACAGCAAAAGAATATTGTTGGATTTCCCAAGCACATCCTCCCTTACTGAAGGATATAAGCTCTAAATACTTTTTCTGCTTGCAGTGGATCAATCAGCAGATATTCAATTGGGCCCAACTCTCTAAGGAGCCCGGAGAGAATCACATCTTTCTAATTTACAACTTTGTTACTTTTGGCTTTCCGTTCTCATAATTAAAATAGAATCCTGGGACGAGTGACATGGCATTTCCATAACTTTTTATCTCTCTGGGTGTGCCTGTATGTTATGTGCATGTGTACGTACCTTTTCTGATGGCACCTGCAGTCTCTCAGCCTGAATGACAGCACCTTAGTACCCAGTGGACTATGATAACAAGGAGTAAAACGATGCCACTTACTGGAGAGATAGAATGCAAGGTGACAAGTTTAGATGAGACAGGAATCACTCAGTGAAACAACAGCAGCTGGGTTTATCCATAGAAAAGGGAAAAAGAAGAGTGTATCTTTTCAGTGTCTGAGTTTTGATACCTTATTAGGGCTGCATTGACACTGAATTCTATTTTTGCCACATCCTTGATTGTTATTGTTCAGTCACTAAGTCATATCAGATTCTTCGCAATCCAAAGGGCTATAGCATGCCAGGCCGCCCATCCTCCACTGTCTCGTGGAGTTTGCCTAAATTCATGTTCATTATGTCAATGACACTATCTAACCATATTATCCTCCGCCGTCCCCTTCTCCTTTTGCCTTCGATCTTTCCCAACACCAGAGTCTTTTCCAATGAGTCCCTTCTTCTCATCAGGTGGCCAAAATATTTGACCTGCAGCTTCAGTATCTGTCCTTCCAGAAAACAGTCAGGGTCGATTTCCTTTAGAATTGACTGATTTGATCTCCTTGCAGTACAAGGGCATCTCAAGCAACTTCTCCAACCACTTCAATCTCCATAATGACAATCAAATGAGGAAAGAGGGAAAAGGTGCATTTGTTTTCTGACAGGAGAAGAGCCCTATCTAAATTATATGTGGGTGTGAGATGCAAGATGTAGGTTTGACCTAGAAACACATTGCCTGAGGGGGTAATCCAATCCAGCTGCAATCCTCTCTTTCCTGAAGAACCCAAAGAAAGTCATCAAGAGATGGTAGCTCAGGATGGAGCCAGCCAGTTGCAAGGCCACTCTCCCTTCCCCCCTCTTCCTGAGAATGGAAAGTCTCCACCAGTGACAGAAACCCTGAGGCAGAACTGTTTGGTGGATCACTGATATTTTAAGAACTAACTTCTAAAAGTCCTAAAATTTTAATCTCTGTAGTTTTAATGTTTTTAATGTTTAAATTATTTTTTACTCATTTTATAATTGATTAGCTGCCCCAGTCACTTTATAGGGGAGATGGGCAGCATAAAAACATGTGTGTGTGTGTGTGTGTGTGTGTGTAAAACAAAATCCTTGGAAGACAGAAATAATCAGTTCAATGATCAGTAGCAGCATATATATTCATTCATTTTATTTTTAGTAGTATTGTGAATAATAGTTATTCCCCTACTTCTCAAAGAGGTAATACACTACTACCTAAGGAGATAATTATACAATGTACAAATCATCCATCAATGTTTAACTCTGTCTTAATTCTTTTGATGGAAAATGGTAACCTCTAAGAGTAGCAATTCATCTAGAGATCTTAAATTGCTGGCTTATGCTGAGGCACATGCCCACTTCTAGGAGACTTAAAAATAGTCTTTGGAACAAATGCAAATTAGTTTAGTTTAGTTTATTGTCATTGCACCTCATACAACGAAATTAAATGCCATCTTCAATGTACCTTATGACTATAAAAATGAAACACAAACACACATCCTTCGCATTCTATACAATTGAATTGAAAACCCCTGATATTGCATTAATATTGGACTATACAGTAGAATTCAATATAGTTGAACTGCCCTGGGATAGAAGCTGTTTTTCAGCCTATTTGTCCTTGTTTTTATTGTCCTGCACCATCTGCCAGATGGTAATAGTTCAAAAAAAGGGTGCCCGGGATGAGATGGATCTTTAAGAATGTTTTGAACTTTCTTAAGGCAGCGGGAGCTATAAAGCTCTTCCAAAGAGGGAAGATGGCAACCAATGTTCCTCTGGGCAATGACGTTAACCCTCTGGAGCACTGTCCTATCTGCTGCTGTGCAATTGGCAAACCATACACAGGGGCAGTAAGTTAAAATACTTTCTATGGTGCAGCGGTAGTAGGTCACCAGCAGTTTTTCATTCAGTTGTTGTTTCCCGAGAAGCCTCAGATAGTATAATCTCTGCTGGGCCCTTTTGACCAGTGCTGCAATGTGAGCGCCCCAGCTCAGGTCCTCTTTTATGATAGCACCCAGAAACTTAAAACTGGCCACTTGGCTCCACTGACTCTGATAAGCAAGGGCTGGATGTCTGATCTGTTCCTTCTATAGTCCACTATAAGCTCCTTGGTCTTACTGGTGTTGAGGACAAAGTTATTGTCTCCACACCACGAAAGCAATATTCTGGTCTGTTGGTTGCACTCCCATCATCCCCAATCAGCAGGGCCATGGTTTCTTTTCTATACTATCCTTTTGCACACATCACTAAAGCAATATTTATTTTCCCCATTATCTTTGGGGTTCTTTGCAGGACAATACCAAAATGACAATACCAAAAGAACCTTTTTCACTTCTGTCCTTTTTTAATTTGACTTTGATTTCCTAAATGCTTATGAAAATGTTTCACCCTTATTTCCTTGACTACTAAATGCTAGTGACAACCTTGTGCCATAGGCCTATCTTCCCTCATTCCTTGCATACATTTTCCATGATTATCTGCAGAGTTAACCTTTTAGTGAGTGAATGTTTCTCCTATTGAGAAAAACTCTTGTTCTCTCCCTTTTGTTATCCTATCAGTTTAGGTTTTATTTTATTTTTAAAATGCTATATATAGCAGGAGTGTAGCAAAGGTCTCTCCTCAGCGGGTGCATAAAATCATTCCAGATATGAGTTTGATATATGTGTGATTTGTTCTGGTTGGAGCTAATGTAAGTACTCCCCTCCCCATGTCACTTTCTTGTACTTGAATTTCTTATAGTCTGGATCCCCTGCCTTGAGTTTCAATGGAAAAGGGGTCAGGATAGATTCAGGTTTAGCTTCCTCTGGGATTTAACTTTGAGATGAGGGATGTATCTAGACTGCCACATCTCACGCTGAATCAATGTGGAACATGTGACTGCAGGGGGAAAAAAAGCATGCAGCTACAGTGTAAATGCTTGTTTTTGAAATGGGAGCCTTCTGTGAAATCGGGGCCTGCATATCAAGCATCATACTGACATCCTTCTGATAGTGAGTGACAGCCTCCTGACAACACAGGGAGAAGAGAAAAGAAAGTTGGGGAAGCAAAAGATGCTGGGAATTCTACAGACATTTTCTAGTATTCATCCCATCCATCTATCTTCTTCTTCTTCTTCATCATCATCATCATCATCATCATCATCATCATCATCATCATCATCATCATCATCATCAT
>JANHFL010002394.1:31347-45233 GCA_032468155.1 Oxyrhabdium leporinum
CATTCCGAAGACTCGGGGCGGTTTACAGCTTATAAGCAATACTCTTACATCAGTATATTAATCCAATATACCTCATATGCTATGATAATCATCTTTAAACATTATAGAATAGCTCTTGCCTCCAAGTGTAGTTAAGATTATGAGACCACACATGCTGTGCACAAGGTCAAGTGTTTTTTAAGCTGTAGGCTGACTTTCCTTAATAAATTCACTGTTGTTGCTTTGGCTTTAATACAACATTCACAGTTCATTGTAACTGGGCATATGGACAGTATCTACTCAATGTATCTACTCAACTTCCATCTTTCTAATTCTTTGATGCTTTCAGGATGTCTATGCCCCAGATATCTCTGCCTAAAATGAGCACATTCTGTGTGTTGACCTTGAATGTTGGTTTTGTTCCTCTTTACAATAAGCTGATTATTATCCACTTCACCCCAAGCTTTCTGTTTCTGAATTATGCTTCACCTTTTCTTGAACAGATCTGTGAAACATTCACTGGTTATACAGTTAATAGGCAGGAAAAAAAAGTTCCCTCACTGAAGTATGTGCATAATATATTTTTCAGATATCTCTCAGTGCCTCATTGCAATTTGGGTATTCATGCCCAATTTCTTCTGCTTACACAGTTCCTTCAATGGCAAGGAATATTTTTACAGTCAGACTTAACTCTGTGAAAAATGTCTTATCATTTGTCAATGACTCAAATTCTAGAATCAAGGAAATATCCTTGAAAAGTTTTGCCTTGCATAACTTGCACCTTCATTTTTGATATTGATTCTCTAACACTTGTGAAATGCTTACTGCATTTATATTCATCAATTGGCCTGCAAATTCAGCATCATGTTTGCTTTGGGTCTGGTTTCCAGAACTTGAATGAGAGCACACTGCATAATTTTCTTCTCCAACACCACAGGAGCTGTTCCACAGTTTTTATTATGGCAATAATTTCTGCATAGCTTTGTCTTTCTGTAATTTCATTTACTACAGCTTTCTTCCAAGAATAGCTTGCTACTCTGATTAGCACGTTCAGGCACTGTTTGCATTTGGAGTTAATTTCATGTTCCTTTTTCTGTACAGTCATTTGTTAAGGGAGATTATTTGGCCATGCTGCACTTGTAAACTTAGCATAGCTATAACCTGTCTGTTTTCATTGTATTATAGCCTGGGTTATCTATTGGCCTTTTTGTGTTTGCAATTTACCACAAGTATCTTTAGACGATCATAACGTATGCATTTGGAAATTCCTAATTTCAATTCCCATTTTTTAATTTAGTCACATAATGTTTTTGATCACAGTCTTTCATTTAATTTTTTTTTCTTTACATTCCATTTGCACTTTCCAGAAGCCTATGGGCTCTGCACAGTGGTTTCTCTGATCCCCCAGTCTCTCAAAACAGTTTAAAGTTGACCCACAGGCAGTAGACCTTGAAAAACTGGAAGATGAACATAACATGAAATCCAGCTTTAGACTAATCAGTAGATGCAAAGAGTGGTATCAGTGCCCCATCTTGTGTTATCTCTGGATACAGAATCAAATTCTCTCCTTCCTACAACACAGAAAAGAGACAGAAAACCCAATTCTATTTTTCTCCATCTACTTTCTTTATCCATGCCTTTCTCATTTGTCTGGTCAAGCACAACAAACAAAAATAAAAAGGGGTTGCTATGAGAAGGAGCTGCTATGTGGCCAAGCCTCCATTCCTCTTGTCAATGAAACATTCCTGTGAAATAATAGCTTATAACAAATAACAAATAATGTGTGGAAGAAGAAACAAATATGCAGAACCCCTATGACAGAATAGTAAGGGAAGAAGAAGTAAGGCAAAGCAAGAATGTGTGTTCATGAAAAATACGAACCCTATAAAGCTGCTTAATTGCAAATTGAACATTGTTTAAGTTTCAAATTAGCTGGTGCAAAGTTAGAAATAATCCAACTTTTCAAATCACCAAGGTTTTTTTTTTTCATTTTGTTTACCATTTCCTCTTTTAAAACATTAGCTTTATTTTACGATTAAATATCATGAAATTGAACAGGCCCTGAGCTCAACTGCCACTAAGATCCTAAATAGAAATACTTCATTTCTTATGTTGTTGGGTTTTTTTTTTACTATCTAAGCTCATGAGTATTGGCAGAGTGATCTTTTGCTGTAATTATTTGAGTATTTAACTAAAGTATATGAGTATATGAGAAAAATTCTATAAAGGAAACGAAGAAATAAAGAAACAAATGGGATAGATGAAGGTAGCAAGGTAGTTAGCAAGCTCTTCAAACATGATCGTTGGGACAAGACAATTTAAGCATTCTCCACATTCTAGTCTTAGAAAAGAATAGTAGAAAGTGGTGCGACAGAAGAGTGCAAGAAAGACACTTAGGACTTAAACCTTAGGAAGCTTCTATGCACATGTGCAAGCAGTGCCAGGAGGAGGGTCAAATATCTGAAGGAGGGTCAAATATCTGAAGAGTTGGGAATCAAGCTACCTTATGTGAAGCCTTTAATCAAGTTGTTTGCCTAAATACAGGTGCCTCTGGACCATACTGACTGTTGACGCCACCTGTTACTGAGGTGAAGATGACATTTTTAAAACAATCAACATCTGCTCAGTATGTATGACTTTGGCAACCACAGTTTGGTCATCATTATCCTGGAGCAGAGTTGCTGGTCATAATCAACTGAAAATTGCTGAGCCTCAGAGCGAAAATACCAAAAAATCTGTGTTAACATTCATTCTTGAAAGGTGGATGAAATGTAAACAATTTTATTTAGAATCAGAGGCTAAGACACCTCAGAGATCATCTAGTCCAACCCTCTGCTCAAGGCAGGAGCCTTATATCATCCCAATCAAATGATTGTTCAGTCTATTTTTGAAAACCTCCAGTGAGGGAACATGACAGCTTCTGGAGCCAAACTATTCCATTGATTAATTGTTCTCGCTATTAGAAAATTTCTCATTACTTCTAGGTTGGGTCTTTCTTTAAAAAGTTTCCACTCATTACTTCTTGTCCTGCTCTCTGATGTCACAGAGAATAAGTCAATAATAAGTCAATAAGTTGGTTTTTTTTTCCTTGTGGCTTTTATTTTTGCAAGAAGGGGTGAGTTGGTGCCCTAGGCCAGTGCCTCCTTGGACTTAGTCTAAAGCTGTCCCTTTAAATATGCATGCATATGGATTTCTATCTTTGTCATAGTTGTTTTTATGTGTAGATATGAGGGTTTTTTTAATGTATCAATAATGTTTTTGTCTAACTGTGTTGAATCTTCAGAGGTTCTGCTGTTAGCCAGTTACTAAAGAAGGGTCAAATATCTGAAGAGTTGGGAATCAAGCTACCTTATGTGAAGCCTTTAATCAAGTTGTTTGCCTAAATACAGATCGATCTTTTTTAACTATATCACAAATTATCTGGTAGCATTATTTTAATTGGCTACCTTAGAAACCTCAACAACAGATGTATACCTAACTACATAAAACATATTGTATAAAACTTATGCATGTTCTGCATCCCCAATGTAATTAAGAGGATGAAGGAATAGAGATAATTTCTTGTCTTCATTTTAATGATAGTGACAATTTGTTTTGTCTACCTTACATTTTAGGTGAATATGATATATAAATCAACAGTAGTCATGGCTACAATAATTATCTATGGCTATAAACATTTAGAAAACATATTTTTAGGGGCCATTTTCACTATTCCTGAAAATGTTGATGTCTATTGGGAAAATTACTTCCAGGAGATTAATCAAAACCAGTACAATAACTAGAATGTGACTAAAATGGATTTTAATGATGCAACACATTGAATCACAAACTAGATAGCCCAGCAAACTCTACCTAGATGTTACATGTGTGATTTTATAATATTCCCAATTATCAGAGCATCTTTGGCCAATCTCCTGACAATAGCTATTTCCCAGGAAAAACTAGGGTCTCACATGAAGGAATAGTTGAATTAATCATACTTAAATCAACCATAAGGATATCTTGCAACAGATCAACAGAGATATTACTTTGATGAATAACAGTAAACCAAACTTGCTTTAAACATGGCTTGTTGTATTTTGACTTCTGTAATCCCTATCAATACCCAGCCAGTATGGATTCTGGAAAGTGCACAGTTGACTGCAATGAACTCTGCCATACATTATAGAACTTAAAACACTTCTGATTGAGCTTTTCCTATACACAGTCTTCTTTGCTGCTGTTTGAAGACTCTCATTTCAGGTACATTTCATGCGAAGGGAACTAATCTGCCTGTATTCTAGTAGCTGTTTTTCTCTTTAGGTACCTCTGCTCATCAGCGGAGGAGAATATCAAGCATATTCACCCTGGGTATCCATCTTGCAGAGGAAGGATGCAGTAGTGAAGCTATAAATTCTGTCAGCGTAGTTTTCAGCTGGTAAGACAGATTGATTTTCCACTCGCCTGAGTTGGAAAGCTTATTTCCTTGAAAAGAAACATGTTTGGACTCATCCCTGGAAAGTAATAAATAGAGAAAAGTTCGTTCTTATTATATAGGTGGATCATTTTCTTTGACAAGGCTTTTTTCTGAGGGAAAAGGGTATGTGTAAGTTACTCAAAGAGCACTTTACAGAGCCTAAATACTATTGAGCAATGGGAACGCTGCCAGCAATGTTAAAACGATGCTTTGCTATGTGTTGACTAAAATGAGGGAATCTTATTCACACATGAAAGCTGGATTGACAATCAAGAACTGCAGGCCAAAAATAGATGTGCTGGACTTCACAAGAGGCAAGAGTGGACTCTTTCTACACATCTTTCACAGGCATCATTTTCACGTTCCTTCCTTGCTCATATGGTTTTTCATGGACATGAGACTAAAATACTGGCTCAAGAATTGTGTTTCTGAGGAAGATGCAAAAACAGAAACTGTTGAGGTTCTTAGGAATAATAACTTCCCTACAGACTGTACCGTAGAAGTATTAAACCCTCATTGCCTAAATGTGGTTCCTCCTGCAGTTAGCTCCCTACCTCAAAAATACTGATGTTTATTGATTGGCAAATCTTCACCTATCCATGAGGATATCTACCAAATGAAGAATACATAGCTTTAGCAAGAAATATTCTCCACTCTTGGAACAGGCCCTTCTGTAGAGGGCTAAGGGAAAGGCCTTGAGAAGCAGGAAAAAACTGAGTCCAGGGCAGGGAACGTAACTTGAATAAATATCTCAGACCAGCCTAGTTCTCATAAAGATAAAGGGAGGGATGTGGGACGTGCATTCAGACTTACAAGGTTCTGTTCCTATAGCTTTAAAATAGAAACAGTACTGACTTACATGACATTGGGCTCCTAGTTTGATCTACCTTTCCTGGGACAAATTCATTGGTTAGAATCATTCTTGACCTACGTTTTTATTTCAGAAAGTGCGCAAACACATTGGAAATTGTAATTTCATCATCCAAATAATGATTATCATAGTGCACTTCCTAGAGTCACTTACTTCTCAATTAAAATATTTTTCCTATGCCCCAAAGCCACTATCCATATCATGGTGAGTATTTCTCAACTTGGGCAACTTTAGGACATGTGGACTTCAACTCCCAGAATTCCTCAGCCAGAAATACTGCCGGAAAGAACCGTATAGGAACTAAAATGGATTCTGATTAAGCAAACACCAACATGGGCTAACTAGCCTCAGTCTCAGAGAAAGGAATAGTATCTCTCCCCCACACCTATAGTTCAAATTATTTCCATTGCTTTATTCTTCCTCTCTCTCTCCAAACCTCCACCCTCTCTGATTGCCCATCTTATGAGCCATAATTACATGACTTAAAGCAAAATGAATAAATATTCATAAATGAATGAATAAATATCAACAATTCCTGGCACAAAACTAACACTCCTCAATACAAAGAAAACCACAACTATTGGTTGTGGCCTCACCTACTCTAAGCCCTGAGGGAAAACCAACTTTCACTATTTTTCAGTCCTTAGGATATATGGTATCATACTAAAAAGATAAGCAGCAATCTCTGACAATGAAAGAGAAAAAAATGGTTTTCTTTCTGACTGGCATTTGCAGTTTATTTACACGTTAGTTCGTGACAGATATCCATTATTCCACCCGGCAATTAAATCTTGCTGAAAAAGTGGAGATATGCAGGATCTTTTCTTCTGGTAGTTCGCAAGTACCTTATGTGTCAGTTATATATGACATAATGTAACAATGCTAGATTTAAAGGAGTAAAATGCCTGTGAAACTAGTTTTCCATCAGAAATATTTATATTGTACACCATATTGACAACATTGATGTTAAATTTCTAGGTTCTACTTAGAGCAAAACATGGAGATGCTCACATATAACATTTATCCTAGGTTAATTAACTTTGGAGAGTAATATTTGCATATAGATTTTGCATTAGTTCACAATAAAGAGGAATAGTACATCATGGAACCGTCTTTTCCACTTTCCAAATGTGACTCAGAATTATTTTCAAAATGGCTCAGCACCAGATTTTTTATTTATCTTTTAGAAAATACCAAGAATTCCAGGTGAGCTGATCAGCTGATTAATGGAAGCGTGCAAATCTCCCACATCATAATTTTTAGGTCATGCTGCATTTTGGGGGATTAAAACAAAGAAAAAGCCAAAACAAACTAACAAACCCTGATCAGTTGCTATGGTGGTATCCTGCAAAGCATATAACCACAAGTTTTATTTTTTTTTCCTTTGGTTTATTTAAGTTAAATATCATTTGGGGTGTGGGGTGTGTGCGTGTGTGAGTGCACGAGTATGTGTGTGCTTGTAGATAACCTTTTGCTTGGAAGGAAATGGGGCCCATGGATGTTATTCCAGTTAAAAGCTTATGGGCTGCTAATTACATGACTAACTGTAGCTGAATTATGAATGGAATGTACTGAAAATACTTTCAAACTGAAAATAGCTTCCACCTATGTTGACCATTGCAGCAAAGCTAAAGGTGGATCTGACACAGTATTTGCCTTAACCTGGTTCCAAAGTCCCTCCGCAAGAGATCAGATCAGTGTTCTGAGAAGAGCTGCCCAGTATCCAGGCTGCTCTTTTGGATGAAAAATGAAACTCCTCATCTACTTTTTGTCCTAGTTCTACCAGGTGCTCCTCCACCATATAGGGGGCATTACATTATCCATGAAGAAATACGACTTTCAGTAATAAGAACACAATATTTCCCTTCCTCGTTCAGCTTAATCCTGGCTAAATACAGGCATGGCTGAAGGTGCCCAATTATAAGGCCGAAGTAATTCATAAGCTATTCACAGCGAAGCTGCTTTATCACTTGAGGACAGATTGGCATTCATAGATCCATAAAATCTATGAATGCCAATCTGTATATATACATGAATATATATATGTTAGAAGAAGAGAGCTTCTGTGCAATTTAATTCTGCTCACTACAGGAATTCATTAAACGATTCCCAAGAAATCTACATAGAGCACAAAGAATAAGCGGCTAAATGGGAGAGCTACAGTAGATCTGGAACAGGCATATCTAAAGTTTGGCTTGCCTGAGCCACATTGAATGAAGAGGAATTGTCTTGGGCCAGATATAAATATATATAATGTATATAAATAACAAACGTTATTTTTTCAGGTCTTACGGGCTGCATTACTAGTTCTCCAGGGTCTCATGAGGCCTGTGGGCCATGGATTGAATACGCCTGGCCTAGAAGATAATTTTTCATGGACTAGTAACTTTGTGAGCTACAATGAGATTTGTGTACGTCTACATCTGAAAAATGACCGAGAAACCACTGTTCTTTTAAAACCAGGCTTGCTAGTCTATCAGCTGGTGGAGATATAATCAGATTTTAGAAATTTTTACTAGAAATGGCTCACTGCCAAGCACAATTTGGAAAAAAAAAACATTACTGCTTCTCTTTAATATGCTGTATGGCTTGGGGCACAGAGGATTTCAGTATTCTAATATTGGAAGGCTTTTTGATGAAGAAATTAGATGGTGATGAAGCAAGACAACTTCTAACTTTAGTGCAATTTTATTTAATTTAAATTAAAAGTCTACATGACTTAAGGCTGTTAAGGGATTGCTTCTTGTGTTATGAAACCTGTTGGGGAGTTAAAATCTGTGGAATAAGCCTTTTTAAAGATTTTTCTGTAGTCAAGGTCCGTTCCTCTGGAACATGAGAGAAGGCCCTTTTCTGCATTGCTCCTAGGCTTACAATGCACATTTTCTTGGAACTTGTGTTTGACCCTTCCTTAAATTGGATGCATCTTTTTTTCTGGGCTTTTAATCATTATTTTATGCCTAGTGTTAATTAAGTACTATAAATGTAGCATTAAATCCTTTGGGTTTTTAAAAAAGTTTGTTAGTACTTGCAGACAGAAACTAGAAAGACTATAAAAGCCAACAAAATACAACTTCAGTTAAATTAATTAAATACAATATTGTTTCATATATAGACTGGTCTCATTCAGACCTATTAAAATTATAGTTTGGTAGAAACTTTTGGAAAACCTCTGAAGCCACACATAAAGCCTTGAAGGAGGGATTGTAGCTCGGGAAGATTGTAAATTATTCACGTGATGAGTTTTGCCTAGTTTCTACAAAGTATCTTAGACTATAGGGCAATAAATAAGTTTACTTTTTTATGATTTAAGTTTCTCAAACGTACTCTTGTAGTTTTTCCAGTGTATTTTTGTAGGTTTCTTAAATCCGTATTGATATTTCTATTCTTCAGCATACTGCTCTAAATTTTTTACTGAAAGGTGATTAAGAAATCTGACCTTGTCAGAAATTGATTAGATCTCCTGTGATTCCTAATTATTGATCATACTAGCTGTTGTGGATGGGATTCTGGATTCACCATCATTTGAATAGCTATAGGTTTTCTACTTCTAAACCATGGTTTTAATGCAAAGTAGATTATGCCATAAGGCTTCCTTGGATGTCTTATAATTAGAAATTATGCAGAAATTTGTAACTCAAATCATCATTTCCCTTAGAAACAGTTTTTCCAAGGATGGTCAAAATGAAATGTTAACTATTAACCAGATAAAAAGTACCCTTCATTTGTGTAGAATCTTTTATTGAAAGTCACATTTGTTTATGGTGAATGTATGCTTTGCAAATAAGCACATAATAAATATTTGTTAGGAAAGATCTATTAGTTTATATAATAGTAAACCAGACTGAGTGCAATGAAATGGAATTACTTGTATGAGCTGTTTACAACTCTTGTCCCAAACTTTATCTTCTATATGCAGATAGGACAAGAACATAAAGTGAAAACCTCATAAAAACCCAAGTAAATTACTAATCCACAGAAGTATTTGTGCTGTAAACATGTCTGGAGTTGTAAGAGCCCTATAAAATAAGACAAACATCTGAAGAACTTAATTATATGTGCAAAAGGGAGGAAAGGGTTCATTCCAAGACACTGTGTTGGATGTAAATTAATGTGAAACAATAATTAGATTTGCAGTAAAGCCTGCATCCAATCTACAATATATGCACATTTTTAAAATGGATTTATGGTTGCAGCTTCTTCACTCTCATTTGTGTAAGTTGGTTAAAATGCAGTAGTAATCCACTAAACATTTCTGAAACACAGTCTCTGTAACAGGCCATGATACTCTGCTCCTTTAGGCAAAACAACAATTCTGTCTTTCTCTACTACTTCTAATAAAGAGCACTTAAGACTAGGGAAGTCATTCGGGCACTTAAGGTTAAAATATCACCCTCTCTGGCAACAAATATGAAACTGAAGGGTAAATAATGTAAGATTTTCTGCTCTTCTATAGCACCCCCAAATCCAGTGTCTCCATCCGATATCAGGGTGGTCTACACGATCATTACTTATTTTGACCTTGGCAAAGTCATGTTGGTCTAAGGAAGAACTACAATGAAGTTTCAAAGCATTTAAAAATATTTATTCATACTGAATCTTTTTCTGAAGTTACTTTTGGTTTGTAGGCTTTTTTTTACATCACACATGAGTTCAGAAACATATCCGTCCTGAAATGAAATACTTTAAAGGTGAAAAGAAACAGGAAAGTTAAGAGCATATGGCAAAGAGAGTCATTATCATCCTGTTACAGACACAACTACAAATATCTTCCAAATTACAGCGGAATAATGAGTATCTCCAGGTAAATTTCCTCCAAATTAAGCGGACAACCTGTACAAACAGAAAGTTATATACCATGGTCCTCGGTGAATGAATTCTGGTCTAAATACATGAAGACTAAGTGCAGCTGGTCCCAATATTATATACTCCAGGTGTGTTTCAATACAACTCCCATTATTGCAGCCAGGAACACTTTGGGAAAAAATGATTTACTGCCACCTCTATGTTGTAATCTAGAGGTATAATAAAGAGCAGAAATGGATTGGCCTATTGCATCTCTCTTAATTCAGAAGCTGGATTCGTTTGTAGCAACAACTTTGACCAGACATTCAGGTGAAAACGAAGGCAGCTGGTAGAAATGGTGCAGATAAACTAACAGAATTCTGCATGTGTTCATTTGGACAAATGCCATATTTCTTGGCTTATTACTTCATAAAGCCATAAAGCAAGACAACTGAGGATATCTTACCTAGTTTTCCGTCCATTTAAAATTCAGGACTTGGACACACACAAGCACATCTATACATACATACACACAGAGGGCAACGATTCTGTGAAATAAGGGACAAGAAGATGAACCATTGGGAAAATATCTCACATATACAAATTAGAGAGAAAGAGAAGGCTCAGCCTCTTTTCATCTCCAAAATTATTATTGTGGACGACAGGTTTGAGCTTAAACATACATTCCTTGTCTCTAGAATCAAATTCTCCCTACAGTCCTTTCATTGTAGAAGACAGAATTAGGCCTCCTTTTATCCTCCAGATCCAATTGTATTGACAAGACTCCTAGAGCAGGAGTGTCCAACTTTGGCAACATTAAGATCTGTGGACTTCAATTCCTAGAATTTCATGGCTAGCTGAGGAAACCTGGGAGTTGAAGTCCAACGGGTCTTAAATTTGCCAAGGTTGGCCATCAAGGCAAAATGGCTGCATTTTAGCTGACCAAACAATCTCCCTTTCCCTTTCTCTCTCTTCCCTCAAGATTATTCCCTCCCTGTCTCATCTGGTGCTAAACAATTTTTTTTTTTGTGCCATGAAAATGAACTTACGGTAATTGCATTCACAGCCAGTTCCCAAGGGAAACATTAAAGGAGTCATTTAATTTTAGTTCCCTGGCCCGAGTTTTCTTTACATAACCTACCATTAGGAGTTCTAGCACAAAGTAGATCAACTTAATGAGAGACAACCTATAAATATATATGGAGGGGGAAGAGAGAGGATAAGGGGTGATGGTGAAAATGTTGTGTGGAGAATCCAAGTTCCAAGATGTTTTCCTCCATAAAATATCCCAAAACATGTCATTTTAAGATGAATATATATTTCCCATCCACCCCAAAAGGCTGACATCTCTAAATGCTATACCTGTTATTTAAAGGGTGACGCCTATTTTAACATAGCCCTCTTCTAGACAAATAATTTAAAAAGCAATTAGGGAATTTATAGCCTTAATGGGGGAGAACTTTTTTTATAAGGAAGGAATGTCTCCCCATACTTAAATTATAGTTGCACACATTGTGATAAAAAATATTTTGTCACAGCAGAGGAAAAGAATCTGAGAAAGTTGAAAAGAAGAAGCTATTGATTTTCAAGGCAAAATTAAGGCAATTCAGTCAGAGTCTTCATCATCAAGATAGTCTTCTGCATTGCTTAATGTTCGCATTATGTCTATAAAACAAACAAATATAAAATGGTCAGTTTTGAGCTAGATCGATATTTTAGAATGTATCTCCCTTTATTCCAACTTCTGGTTAAGCTAAGTTTCTCACATTTCAAATATAACTCTATATTCTTAGAATAATTATATTTCAAGCATTCTCCCTCATCATTGCTTGTTTTTACCACTTTAGTTGAGGATTATGTTATATGTCTTTATAAGCTTTTCTATATGTTTTGATATTGTATTCTGGGGTTTTTTTAATCTTGTTTTTAATTGCAAGCCATTCAGAATTATGTTCTTGAGATGGGCAGCTATATAAAATAAATGAATGAATGAATGAATGAATGAATGAATGAATGAATGAATGAATGAATGAATGAATTGGCATTAAGTCGATCAAGGCTTTTACAGGTTGTACATTTTTTTTCCTTCCCAGAGCCTGGTATATTTGAGTGAAAAAATAAAGATGAACTACTCCTGTATTCAAAGAAGAGCCACTAACCCAGCCATAGCTCCTTGGCAGTAGCTGTAGCACACAATCACAATCACCCACACCAGTCAAAAGTCTACATTTTGGGGAATGGAGTATCATCAATTGCTTTCTTCAATCCTGCTTGGTGTCCCATGAACCTCTGTGCTGTTATATTATTAACATTCTGTTGTTATGTTGTTGGCCCTTTTCCCATTGTCCAGGAAAATGGCAGTTATATCCATCTGTGTTTGGAAATTGGACTCTGTGCTTCAGGCTTTAGTCGTGAGGGATGTAACGGAGAGGCTTCTCATTGTCTCCAGGTCTTCTTAGGTAGACAATGGATTGGATGGAGTTTGGAAATTGCCTAACAGTT
The DNA here is from genome assembly GCA_032468155.1 of Oxyrhabdium leporinum. Taxonomy (NCBI): domain Eukaryota; kingdom Metazoa; phylum Chordata; class Lepidosauria; order Squamata; family Cyclocoridae; genus Oxyrhabdium; species Oxyrhabdium leporinum. Next base: position 43,938 of record JANHFL010002394.1, read on the forward strand.
CACTGGTTTGGGGGTTCACATGATGAGCTTGACTGAGGGAAGGTAATTTAACTCCCACTTAAAATCTCAGTGTCTTTTGAGACAAGACTAGTTATTTTCTATTCCATTGCTGACTGGAATTGGGTATTGCCATGACATGCTAAACCTAGTTAAGAGTAGAAATTGTTTAGTGTATCTTCTCTGGGGTTAGCCACCTGTCTAGTGAAGCCTTCGGTTGCCTGGAGCAGTCCAATTGTCCTGGGAAAATAAATGCAAGATAAATTAAATCTTACCTTGCCCTTGTTTCTTTTTAAGCAAGGAAGCACAGGCAGCATTGGTAGCCATGTCCAAAGCCAGTTTTTTCTCATTGTTTCTTAAGTCTGTTCTGGCACCTTGATGAAAACAGAATAAAGGATAATATTGTCCTAAGTTTGGACAGAGAAACAAAATTCCTCTCACTTCTTATCTAAAAACTGAACTAGCTTCCTGTCAAATCTGAGGTACGTAAGGCTTTCACCATAGAAATGAAAAGGTATTTATAAAATGAGACCTCTCTAGGTCAATAAAGAAGCATGACTGAAACTATTTTTACTGTTTAACTTAAGTTCAGACTCGGGCTGATGTCATTATGACACAAATTTCTTGGTAAACAGAGACATTTAACCCAAAATTTGGGTATGTTGAGAAATACAGTACCTTTTATTAGCAAAATTTCTACAATATCTTCATAACCTTTCCATGCAGAAGCATGCAGAGCTGTGTCTCCAAGTTTATTCTGTAAAAGGAGAACAAAAGTAACCTTAAAGGTGGGAAAGGATCAGTTTTGATCACTTCAATTGCAACCTGCTACATTACTGCAAAGCAATTCTTGAAAGCCACTCAGTGAATCATTCCCTACCTGTTGGTTTAGTTCTACCTTTGGCTGTGTCAATAACACTTCCACGATGTCTACACCAAATGAAGAAAAAAAAATGAAAACTTCATGAGAAATTAGGAAAGCCAAGACTTAGAATTAATCAGCAAAAAGGCCCAATTTTTCATTGTTAGATTTGGGAAAATTAAGTGGAAAAGACTCCAACAATAACTGGACTCACTAACTCAATAAAAGAAGCATCTAGGAAAATTACCCTTTGATTTAATTAAAGTATAATATATGTTTTTAAAGAAAAGGGTTAGAAAGTCAAATTGTGCTTCCCAATCCAATATGTGAACAACATTGTTCATTCCTCTAATTTTTGCAATCCATCAAAACAGACACCCAAAATGTGTGAATCACACACACACACACACACACACACACACACACCCATATCCCTC
>JANHFL010002394.1:45367-58081 GCA_032468155.1 Oxyrhabdium leporinum
GTCCCTCTCACACACACACACATGCACACACATACACACTCTTTCTCTCTCAATAACTCTTTCTCTCCATTCTCCCTTTTTTCTCTCTATGGTAAAATGAAAATTCTAAGCATAGAAATTGGCATGCGATAGTGAATACAGAAATAAAATGTGTAAGAGATAAAAATACATATGCAAGTAGAATATGGATGCAAACTGTTTTTGCAAAGTGAAGGACAAGATTGGCTTTAATGTTGAAAACAATTAGGTTCAGAAACTGAAAATAATTTCTCTACCTTTGTGTCCACCATGAGATGCCCAATACAAGGCTGTACTTCCAGCTTTATCTAAGCCGTTGACACCAACTTTGTTATCCAAACATTCTCTCAACCAGCTCAAGTTTCCTGAAAAAGAAGACAATATGTATTAAATATTAAATATAACATATCTATAAATTAGCAGAAAACCAGTTGGAGACTATCAACGGGGAATTACTTCATGGCAAAACAATGTTGCTATTGAGGACAGACTTCACAAGACAACTTCCGTATCTTCCAACAGATGAAATGGACTGAGGTAAGAAACTGATCTATTCCAAAGCATTACAGTATTAATCAACATCTCTACAAATGTATCTGGAAATACCGTAAGTTTCTTGGAGTTTGTTCTAAATAGAACCGATGCATTGGCACTTTCAAATTCCATTCATAAGGCTTTAAATGAATTTTAAATGCAATACCTAATATAGTCCTTGTTTTGTTTCACTAGTTTATCTTTATTAGGTATCTGTGTGTTCATGCTAAAAAAAACCTATTAAGGCAAATTCTGTTATATCACATCAGTTGCCACATCAATTCATTAAAATAATGAATTATTCAATACTATACATTATCAGAATAGTACTTGTCTCAATCAATATGTTTATAACAATAGAAAAATAAAATTAATTGGGTAAAATAAAGCCAGAGAATATATTCCCTTAACCTTTGACATCCCTGGAATGGATACTTGTATCAACCAACCAAAGCTGCATTGCACCACTGGAACAGAAGTACCTCCCCTTTTGTAAGTACATCATGATGTCATGTGTATGTACAAGAGGGGTGGAATATGAGTTATGATGCATGACACTGCTTTTTGACCATTTAGACAAAAGCCTCCAATCCTGCACACATTTCCAGATGCTGATGAAAGAAGTTATAGTCCCACACATCTGGACAGCATCAGGTTGAACAAACGTGCATCATAAACACGGGGGCCAAATTATTTTCCCCAAAATACAGAAATAACAAAAGAGGAGGGGAAAAAGATTGCACATTTTTCTTTTGAACACAGAAAAAGATTAAAGTAAGTCAGCTAATCCAATCTCTCTCCCACTTCCCACATCGAACACTTCTCATTCTCATACTATCCATCATTGTTTATCTGCCATAAAGGTAAAGATAAAGGTTTTCCCTGTCCAGTTGTATCCAACTCTAGGGGCATTGCTCATCTCTACTTCCTAGTTGAAGGAGCCATAGTTATCTGAAGATGCTTCTGTGGTCATATGGCCAGCATGACTATATGCCGAGGCGCACAGAACGCTGTTACCTTCTCACTGAAGTAGTACCTATTTATCTACTTGCATTTGCATGCTTCTGAACTGCTAGGCTTTGCAGGAGCTGGGGCAGGAATGGGAGTCCACCCCATCAGGCAGTACTTGGGTCTTGAGCTGCCAATCTTCTGGTTGACAACCCCAGCATCATTATAGCATAAATTATAGGGGAAATAATGCACACATTTGTTTCAAGTCAGTTCCCCTCTAAAGCAGATGGAGAGGAAAGAAACAAAAACTGGTGTTCTGCAAAAGCCAGCATAATGTGTGCTTTTAACAAACCCCAACAAATTGATCTGTTTCGGCCCAGAAATCAGATGAAGTCCTTTGTTAATATTGACCCTATACCTACCTCTCTTGGCAGCTTCGTGTAATGGATTGTCAATGGATTCTGCTTGTTCAGCCACTAAAACAAAAGGAAAAAATACATGCCAATGTAGCCAGTTGTATTAATCTGTCTCTTAATGGGCTGAAGACAATAGCACTAATATATTTAAAGTCCATCAATAAGCTTGAAACTTCTACCATCATGCCCCAAAGCTCTGCTGAATTTGGATATCTTTAATGGAGTTCATTGTAAGCAAAAACTATTCATTTCAATGAGATAAAAATGAACTATACCTGCAGTAGAACTGCACACCCAAAGCTTCTCTGATATTGAAAAACCTGGGAAGGTCCAACCCAGAACCTTGGGTACATAATAACATGTTCAGTGCATACAGAAAATGCTGGTCTGTAGCTTATGGATTTATCTAAGAACACACAATTTGCTATGACAGATTAAAAAGATGAACACACACACACACACACACAATTGTACTGTTCTCTCTGAATATTCTGGGATACAGTTAAAATTGTTATTTGATTAAAAAAAATCAACGATTGCAGTATGCTGCAATAAAAGTGAATACATTTGTATTTTAAATACAAATTTAAACAACCAGGGGTATGGAGCTTCCTTTGAACTAATGGTCTATGTCAGGGCTTCCCAACCTTGGCAGTTTTAAGACCCATGGACTTCAACTCTCAGAATTCTCTAGCCAGCCTTGCAGTTTTTGAGTGTTGTGCCAGGAATAGCATCCCCCCATTCTTAAAAAAGAAAATGAATAAAGCTGGGAAAAATATCAAATTGGATTTGATTTAATTTAGTTTAAATTCATTTTATAATATAACCTCTTCGTCCTTTATCATTTGAGAATGTCCCCTTTTTGACACCTTTGCACTGCATCTTGATAACAAGTTTGGGATATTGTGGGGCTGATATCCAAGGCTTTTGGGCCTCATTTGGCCTTCTCTTGTTCCTACAATAGGCATTTAACTAAAATAATAGGATAGGATAAGATAAGAACACAAAAACAATAGAAGTGTGAGATTCAGTTCAATTATGGTTCACAATTTGGAAAATAAGTCCCATGTTTTGAGCATTTGTTTCTACACCTCAAAAGGAGTTCTAGCTATTGAATGCAGAAATGGGATTTAAAGCATGAAGTTTTTGCATACCTATGGGAACTGCACAGGACGGATTGATATGGTGTTTTACACACTCTGCCCTTTTGTAGCAAAATAAAAAAAAATACATATTTTTCTGGTACCAGACAAGAACATTACAAAATGCAGAAGGCTTTCTCCTTGCTCCATCTCTTGCCAAATTTGAATATGACACAAAACTGATTAGGACAGCTGATATTGCAGAAGACATTCAAAACTATCTGGATGGATTAGAGAAATGGGCTGGAAAATGATTTTGAATTTTAACAAGAGACCAAAGCTAAATTCTTTATATAAGTGCATAGGCATTAGCTATGGGACACTGATTTGGTAATGATTGGTTATAAAAAATTTTTTAGGAACAGGAGCCCAGTTCAAACTGAATATGAGTCAGCAGGGTAATGTAACTGCTTAGAAGGCAAATGGATGTTTGGATTACATCAAATAGAATTTCCATATCAAAGGAAATCACTTCTTTCACATGATCTGCACTGGTCAGACCACAAATGTGTAAAGCATACAAGTCTCTGCACTATATTTCAACAAAATTTTAGAGAAATCAGAAGGGCCAATATAGACCATAGGAATGATCCCAGGGTTAGAAGCCTGAGTTTGGGGAACTGAGACTGAGACTAGTGTGTAGGTTTAGCTTTTGAAATAAGACAACTGAAGTGGAGATGTTATAGCAGTTTTCAGGTACCTAATAGGATTGCCACACAGAAAGCTTTCAGGATCTAGAGTGCTGGTAGTAATAGGCCTTACTTTATCAGTTCCTAAAATTAAGAGCAGTTTGATTTTTAAAGGTTAAAGTGTTTCAAGTAACAATCCTCAGACCTCTTCTAGTAAGAAACAATATCATATTATAATTTAATGCTTGTATGAGTTAAGAAGCATAGCAGCAGCTATATACTCAAACTGACTTAGTTATGATAGTTTCAAGAGTCAAATCAACAACGAGAGCTTGGACATTGTGAATGACACAATAGAGTCATTCTTGAAGCAAGCTCTTCATAATCTGTCCAGGCTTGTTTCCGAACATCCTTTGAATCTAGGAGATGGTTTGTAGCTACTGAGGATTACAGAGCCTTGGTGGCGCAGTGGTTAGAGTGCTGTACTGCAGGCCATTTCTGCTATCGGCTGCCTGCAATTTGGTAGTTCAAATCCCTTCAGGCTCAAGGTTGATTCAGTCTTCCATCCTTCCAAGATGGGTAAATGAGGACCCAGAGTGTCGGGGGCAATATGCTGACTCTGTAAACCGTTTAGAGAGGGCTGTAAAGCATTATAAAGCAGTATATAAGCCTAAGTGCTATTGCTATTGCTATAAGAGAAGTATCTTTGCGGCATAAGCAGAATTCATCATCTAACATTTGGATCCCAGCCAAAGGATTCAATGGGCTGTGAACAGGAATCTTGATTTCTCAGAAATTCTCATTCAGAGCTAGAGTCTACCAGGCCTCTTCTGAGAATCACTGTTAACTTGTTCAGAGCTTAAGCATATATACAAAGTCATCCCGGACTGGTAATCTCAAAACAAAATGTCCCAACGTTTAACTTTTCAACAGCTCCGCTTTCTGGTCTGTGAATCCTGACTTAATATTGCGCAGGACATCCTTAACAAGACTTTGAATTTATAGCAGGGATTTCTATAATGTCAAGGGTGCTATGATAAAATGGTTACTACAATCAGAAAACAAATTTTCTAAAGATAAATTGTTGAACTAAAAAAAGTTCAATAATCTAAATTCAAGGGAGAAGCTAAGCAAAGCAAGGGCCAAGAAACTTGGCCAACAGAGTATAACGTTCCTAATATGTCTTCTTGTTCAGAATCCCAGTTTTAATTCTACTTACAAATGTACCTGAAAAGTGCATTATGATTCTTATGGTTGGTCGGATAGTTAGCCAGATGTTTAGACTGAATTTGGCATTTTTATTCACCTATTGGATCCTTCCCAAGGACCTGGGATAGGCAGGTGTTGTTGTCTGATGGTGTTACCATTATTTTTATTTTGCTTCACAACTATCACTCAGAACACAATTCACGAAATTACCATAGTTGCTAGGGATTAGTCCAGTTCTTCCTTTACAGGTTCCTTTCCACCAATTTGTGTCACTCTGGAGGAAAAAGAAATCAGTGCTGAAAAAGGCAAGTATGAGTTCAATGGTCACTTTATTCCCTTAAGAAGAGAGTGGTTTAGTGGCTTTGTTTATCAACTCACCATATCAGAAATGTAGATAATATCTCCTTCTTCAAAATACAGCTCATCTGGCTGGAGCAATAAATACATTGCATTAGTTAAAGAATCGACTTAAACACTACATGACCTTGCAACCGTTGCATCCCAAATCAAAAATTGCAATTGTGCATCATAGTAAGCATGGTTAAGAGACTCGGTGACTTGTATGATTTAGCCCTGTCCTTTCAGAGGACAATATCCCCACAATTCATCTGCTGGCTCTTTGTTTTTTTTCCTGGAAAGAAATTGTGCAAAAGGGCTTGAGATTCCACTTATCTCCCTGTCAGCAGGATTATTCTCTGAAAAACTAAATAATAGAACTAAATTATATTGGGTGGGCTGTGGGGGACAAGCCAGCAAATGAAATACTGAGTTCCAAAAAAGCTTAGATCTGTCTGGGGAAAGAGAAAAAAATCACCCAGTTGTTGGGTGCAGGTCCATTCTAAAATGTTATCACTCCTCCCTCCTAGTTACAAGACAGATCTGATCAAATTACATAATAACAGAGTTGGAGGAGACCGTGAAGATCTTCTAGCTGTTCAAACAGGAGAATGGTTGTCCAATCTCTTCTTAAAAACTTCCAAGTGAGGGAGCAGCCGCAGCTTCTGAAGGAAAGCCATTCCACTGATTAATTGATTCCATTGTCAGGAAATTTCTCCTTGGTTCTCTCCTTGATCAGTTTCTATCCATTTTGTCCTGCCTTCAGATGCTTTGGAGAATAGGTTGACCCCCCTCTTTTTTGAGGCAGAAATTGGAATACTGCTAGAACACCACTCCTAGCTCTTCTTTTCATTAAACCCAAAGTGGTTTTATTTTATTATATTATTTTGTAAGTATTGCTACATTTCACATGAACTCATAGCAATGTATAATAAAAATACAAAATAATTGTAAAAACCTCTTTGCCCTTTGATTCCAAATGTGCACACACACACCCACTCAACACCTATGTACCCAATCCAATCCAATCCCATATTTTCAGAAACACATACATGCTCACATACCCCACATATTGAGGCAAGATATATATTGTATTCATATTGTAATTACTGTCCTTCCACTTGGGATAGAATTCTCAAAATGAGAATTCTGTTGTCTCCTGCTGCCATCTACTGATTACTGATGGAAAAATACAGTACAACAGAAGAGTAAAATTGCACATGAATCAAACTGAAATTCCTTATTTTTATTGATCTATTGATGCTGAAAAATAGCTATTTCATTGTGTTGAAGGTGGAACCAAGTACAAGAATGAATGTTGATGGTGTGGATTTTGCTGCATAGCTAAGAGCAACCATAGGAAGAAGGTAATGTAAAATGCTAGTACCATTTTATACTACGCTGGTAAGACCATGCTTGGAATACTCTATTCAGTTTTGATTATTACAAGACAAAAAAGATATTGAAACTCTCGAAAGAGTACAGAGAAGAGCAACAAAGATGACTAGGGGACCGGAATAAAAGCTTACAATGAACATTTGCGGCAACTGGCTGTGTCTAATCTAACAAAGGACTAGGGATGACATGATAGCAGTCGTCCAATATTTGAGGAGCTGTCATAGAGAAGAGGAGTCAACCTATTCTCCAAAGCTTCTGAGGGCAGGACAAGAACTAATGGATGGAAGCTTATCAAAGAGAGATCCAGCTTAGAATTAAGGAGAAATTTCCTGACAGTGGAACCAATGAATCAAGGGAGCGGGTTGACTCAGAAGTTGTGGGTGCTCCATCACTGGAGGTTTTTAAGAAGAGATTCGACAGGCATAGGGTTTCCTGCTTGAGCAAGAGATTGGATTAGAAAACTTCCAAGGTCCTTTCTAACTCAGTTATTCTAGAGCAGGGATTCATAACTAAAGGATTGAACATCTGCACTGCTGTTGTAATCAGAATAAGAGGCCACAGACCTGTGCCATGTGCTAATCAGTCTGCCACTCTTATATCTATCTGAGTGAAAACATTTTGAGAGTTGGGCTGCCAAGAACATTCCCAGTCTGCCTTTGAGCCATCCCCAGCCATTCTTTCACCATCCCTCTGTCCACCATCATTCACATACAGGCAGGAACAAACCCCAAAGCAGTCATATAATGAGATCAGAGAAGTGGCTAATGGCTCTCCAACACTATTTGCGATCTGCTGCAGTTTAGATGCATCTGTGAGTCTCTTGAATTATAGATACACAGGAAAGGGATTTACAGAGGCCAGGAAAGTTCTGCGTTTCCCTAGACTAGGAGCTTGTTCCCTGGTTTTGTAATGAGAGAGAGTAAAAAATGCTGATTGGTTTTGCAGTTCTCTCTCAGGAGCTTAGACAAAATGAAGAGAATCTGCATGTAAATACCGGATTACTGAATCAGAAGTAGTGTAACGAGTAAAAATAAGGACAGTGTAGAAGTATGGTTTTGAGCATATATGTGATTTTTTTTTTTAAATGTATTGGTTCCTTGTTAAGTATGTGAAAAGGAAAAATAAAAGAGAGCAGGGGGGAGAATAATTTAATGGTCAATGAGATAGGCAATAACCCAAATCAGGGGTGTCAAACTGAAGGCCAGTGGGCTAAATCCGGCCTGTGAGGTGTTTAGATCTGGCCCATGGGGCCACCCTGGAAACAGTGAAGGACCACTGCAGAGGTGCATCTGCAGTGAAAACAGAGGTTGGGAGGGGTGCGTGTGGCCCTCCCGGGTTCTGTTTTCTGTCTGGCAGAGGGCTGGAGGAGGCCGTCACAGCGGAAAAGGGAGCCTGGGAGGACAATGGATCCCTCCAGACCTGCCCGGGCCACCACAGGTGCCCCTGACATGAGTGACATTTATCTGGTCATGTCCCCAGCCTCCCCAAGGTCAAACACAACCCTGATGCAGCCCTGAATGAAACTGAGTTTGATACCCCTGATCCTATGACCTTATTTACATTATTTAAATGACCTTATTTCCAAATTTACTTGAAACTGGGACCTTACCGAGCAGTTTATTATTCAACATTTGCTATCTTATTTCTAAGTTAACTTAAAGTTTAGCGAAAGCTTAATGAAGAACTTGTAAAATGCAGGATCCTAGAAGGCTTGAGCTAAACTGAATTAACTATGTCTTTCTATACAGCTCATTGATTCAGTTTATTTGATTTGATTAGATTTTGGTGCATATGGGTGGGTATTTTAGGGAACTAAAATAGAAAAAAATGAAGTGGGAGTTTACATTTTGATGTACCAGTGGTACAGCATATATACAGGAGACTGGCAGAAATTTAGAAAAGGATATAATGCAAAGGCTGTAGCCTTCAATAGAAGGTAATGACTCATTACCTTCTATTGAAGGCGATAGGCTTTACATTATATCCCTTTCTGAATTTCTGGTTACAAAAAAGACTTAAGGGTAGGCTAGTGCAGATACAGACAATGTAATGAAGAAATGGGGAACTTAGGGGCAAGATCTCTTGCTCAGCTTAAAGCATAATGAAAACTTTATAAGCTTACTTTAAACTTATTTGGGAAAAAAATAGCCTTCATTCAAGACTGTGTAATAAAAGATCCAAACATCTTGCAAGCAAGAGTTGCATCTTTCATCCCAATACTTTTATATGATTGATCAGAGCAAACAAGCAGAAGCTTAATCTATTCCTGATCTCCCTAAAGGGCATCAAAAGTAAGCGCCGAGGCTTAGATTCTTTCGTAATCCTCTAAATTCCAGATTTCTAAATGTCACTGGTTAAGCTCAATGACACAGAGGAAAGACAGACATTGGGAAAAAACAAGATCCTAGACATAATGTAACTCGGCACAATAGAAATTTCTGCAAGGTTACAGAAATTGATTGATTTAAAACATTAGCATGCCAGTCACCATTACCAAATCTCAGCGAGGTTACCCTAAAATTCAAATCGTGAAAACAGTTAGGTTAAAATAACCGAGGAAAGCATACCTCAAAACTTCGTGTAAAATCAGAAGATAAATGCAAAGAGAGGAGGTGGACACAACATTGTTTTAAAAGAATTTCTTCTTAATTCTTAGTGGTTATAAATGCCGCTTGCAATCATGAGCCACTTCCTGTTATACTTCTCTCAGCCGTTTTGAACTGTTTGCTCAGGAATGACTGGATCAGTTGGCGGGATTTGCACAATCAAGGCCTGGACCGCATACCAGAATATGATTTAGCAATGAAAAGGCTGAGCTGTCTTACTTTAAACTACATGTGGCATCCATTTTTATTTGGAAGCCAAAGCACAATCTGCGGGTCATGTGATGAAGTTCTCGGTTAATATGAATGATGAACAAACAACAGCTTTAATCTAAAAAATAAAAATGGGATGATATTTTATGTCCACAGGGGAAATACATATACTCCTTCACAAAAAAATAGACTGGACCAAGTTACCCCCTAATATTCAAATTTTCCTTTTTTACTTATCTTTAAAAAGTAGAAATATACTTACTGTTCTGGGTTCAAATGTATATAGGGCTCGAAAAACTTTCACCTGCCCTAAAATATAAAAAGAAATAAGCATTAACCAAAGAATATTTCTCCTTGATAGAGTCGAAGTAGACAAAGTCTGGATTCCTGGGGTTTTTTTTAATGTTTATTTTCTTCCTTTTTCCTTGTAGTATTAAGCTGCATGAAAGCTTACATGACTTTCATTTCTTCTAGTCCTTAGAGGAAATCCCTCCCCCCCCAAAAAAAAATGTGCTAGTGCTCATCAGTTTGCTACTAAAGTGTGACAGTGTAATTCTTTGTGAGCTAGAAACATGGCATTTGGAACATACTATATGATGGAGCACTTCTGATCGATCAGTATGGCCCCCAAGCCAACAACAATACTAGTTTAACTGCAGGAATTCTATGGTTATTCAGTATGGTATAATGTTAGGGGCATTTATAGATGACCACTGATTTTGGATAGCCCTTAAAAACAGGGAGAAAATCTACAATGACCGAATAGCTCATCATCATTATGTTAAAAACAGGGGTGTAGTAGCCATCTTATCTGCCAGCTTAAGAATCTTTTTGGTGATCAGGAAGCAACAGTTAGAATGGATTAAGGAGCTATTAAAAAATTCAAAGTTGGGAAAGTATGTGACAGAATTGCAGATGGTCCCCTTGTGTATTTAACCTATGCAAAATATAGCCTAAGAAATGTGACAAGATTTCAAGAGATAGATATAGAAACCTACTTTTATGTCAAAAGACAAAATTAACCCAACGCAAATAGGCAGCTATAAAGTTGAATTAGTAACAGAGTGGATGTCAAAAAAAATCCACAGGAATGGTAACTGCAGATATAATATAAAGAGATGACTGCTACTTGGAAGAAGGAATATGACAGTTCTAGACAAATATTAAAATATAGAGGCATCAAACAGACAAGAAAGGTACTATGTATATACTCACAGAAGCTCAGAATTTCAGGTACCAAAATACACTCCAAAAACTGGCTTTGGTTTATCTGTAGATGGGATTCTCTATGAATATATATAGTAATACTTTTTAAAAATATCCATATATCCCATTGATGGTCATGTATAAGCCCAACTGCAGTTAAGCTGACCCTCAATACCATGAGAAATATATAACTTTGGATTACCACGGATAAGTCAACTGTTAAAATTACAACATAAAACATTTTGAGGTTTAGTTTTATTTTTAATGTTTTTTTTGTTAAAAATTCAAGGATTGGCTTATCGTGGATCGGCTTATATGAGATTATATAGGGTACATATACACTAGCTCTGATGATGTTAGCTAGTTAGGGTAATGAAATGTCTACAAGAAAGCAAGCAAGCTCAGAGAGCACCAAGGGTCCTTCATACATGTTGCCAAGGCTATGATTTTCTCACTGGTCCCATGTGGCTGTGAAAGCTGGACCACCAAAAAGAAAAAAAAATGCTTTTTTTGAATTGTGGTACTGCAGAAAATGGTTGAGTGTACTTTGGAGTGCAAGAAGAACATTTGATTAAAAAAAAAGCAACAATATGCCAAATACATGCATATTCTTTCCTTGGGATTTTTTATTTCCTCTATCTGCATTCTTGGATAAATCTACGGCAAATATAACTGCCCCAATTGCTTTAGCTTCTAATTATAACTAATTTGTACTGGATGGGGTACTAGTCTACTCAAATCACAAAAAGATGGGCAGTAAACTGTCTGGACTGGACTGCCCAGCTGAGATGGTATAACATCTAACAATAAGGTTTTAACTATTAGTTCTTCCCATAGTGAAATAACATTACATTTAAAAAGCAAGAACAATATGTTTTATTGATTTTGGTGGGATTTAGGGATAAACTAGATGGGACTATTACAAATCTCAATGTTTGTTTTGCTCCATTCGTACTAACAGTAGAGGTGTACAAACGATATACAGAATAGGTCATCAAGAGGCACCAGGCAACATCAGAACAAGGAAATCCCTATTATCTGGCAGTAGATATCTTGAAATACTAGTACAAGTGTGATCAACTGTTAATCTGTAAAGCGTGCTATTATTTTCACTCCTTTCATCATCATAGAAAACTCATGAGGAAGAAAATTACATGCCAATTATTTCTATATTTTCTTCTGCTTATGTCAACAGGAACCACAAATGATATAGACTGTTTTCTTTGGGATTTTGCTGCAATGCAGATTTCTTAAAAGGACATGTCCAGGCAAAAAGTGGTTATATGGATTTTCAATCCATTTCTTTATAGCTTGCTTTAAAAATGTTAACTCCTGCACAGTTCATAATAAGAAACAACCTAGCATTTGGAAATCACTAGCAGAGATGGGATCATTGCAATTAGCCTCTACTCTTCCAAAATCAATTTTTATGTTCTCTCAAACAATTTCGGGCTAAACTAAATACATTATTTTTTTTAAATCAAATAATATAAGGGAAAATAGCCCTTTAAAATGATCTGAGATTATTTCGGTGGAAGAATTTTATGCTGATCGCTTTCAACTAAACACTAAAGCTTTCTGAACAATAGACGATTGTTCTTGAACACTAGAGCTTTTCTTCAGCTTACTCATTTTCTTCAACCCTGCCCTTTATGATAACTTATTCATTATATAAAACCTCATTCTTGAGCAATCATTAAATTTACTGGACTGGTACTCCTTTATGAAAAGAAGGACTAGGGGTGACGTGATAGCAATGTTCCGATATCTCAAGGGTTGCCACAAACAAGAGGGAGTCAAGCTATCCTCCAAAGCACCTGAAGGCAGGGCAAGAAGCAATGGATGGAAACTAATCAAGGAGAAGGCAACCTAGAACTAAGGAGAAATTTTCTCACAGTTAGAATAATTAATCAGTAGAACAACTTGCCTCCAGAAGTTGTGAATGCTCCAATACTGGAAGTTTTTAAGGAAAGTTTGGACAATCATTTGTCTGAAATGGTATAGGGTTTCCTGCCTGAGCAGGGGGTTGGACTAGAAGACCTCCAAGGTCCCTTCCAAC
>JANHFL010002394.1:58181-70638 GCA_032468155.1 Oxyrhabdium leporinum
CCCCCCCCCCGGCAAAGCTCGATGTAGGACGCCGAACGCACCACGTCCTTGCGGGGCTCTCCTGGCTGAGCCGCAGCAAGCACCGATCCACGTGTCAGGAAGGGCCCCCTTCACTCGCCCGCTTCCCCCGCGGGACCCTCCCGCTTCCAATAAGAGGGGAGGCGGCAGCAGCGAGATCAAGAACGACGGCTTTCTTCCAGGAAGAAAAGGAGACCGGCGCCTCCCTTACCTGGCTTAGCTGGCTTAGGCGGCGGCTTGGACATCGCTGCGTCCAAGTTGCAAAGCCGGAGCCTCCGCGACCGCCGATCCTAGCACCGAGACGGCTCGCTGGCCGCCTCCAGATCGCCGTAGCCCTTCCCCGCGGAGGGAGGATCTCTGGAGCGGCGCGGCTCGACAGCGACCGACGAAGCCGGAGAGGAGGGGGGGGGGTCGGTGGACGTCCCAGCTGAGCGCTCGGCGAGGGCACGAAAGGTGCTTTTGCAACGAAGAGGAAGTGCGGCTTGTCGCAGACCGGCTCCCCCTACAGGCCAAGGAATCGCACGGCAGGAGGAGCGCAGGGAACCGGCCGAGGCGGGAGGGGGGGGCGTTCCGCGCGGGAAGGAGGGGCCAGACGACAGGGCGACGAATCACAGCGCGCCCAGCTCCAATAAGGAGGAGGGGCGGTTCCCAAGTCTGACTGCCAAAGTTGACCAATGGGGAGCCCAGCGGCGGGACTCTCCCCGTCCGCGTTCTTGGTGTACAAGCACGGTTGTGCCTTCGCCCTTTTCTGTGTTTACTGAGCTTCTAATGGGGGTGATAGAAGGGGGAGGGGCTTGGAGGCGCCCCGCCTCTGCTTGAGGGTCGAAGGCGGGCTCCGCTTTGCTGTCTTGAGGGAGTTGTTCACGCGCTTTGCTCCGAAGAGAAACAAGTGTGAGTTGCGTTGTTGCGTTGCTTCAAAGGGGTCAGCGTTGGCTTCTGTCAGCGTTGGGTCTTCCTTCGGGGTCGTTTTTGTTGTCTGTGGCTGCTTTCAAACCAGCGCTTTATGTAAGAAGAAGATAGAAGAAGTGGGGAAGGGAAGGAGGGTTAACAATCATCACTGAAATTATGTTTAAAAAATCCCAGCCGACACGGTATGGGGTAAAAATCCTATCGATAAAACCATTTAGGTTTCTGTACAAAAGGGTTTTAACGTCGCCCATCCAAAACCATTTGTAATTATTCCATTTTTTTCCCCATTGTACTGATTGCTCGTGGTTTGGATGAATCCATGAGAATATTGGACAGTTATAATGGAAATCTGTAAGATTCTGGGAATGAAATAAGGAGAGCTACGCACTGCAAACGAGAAGATAAAAAGAGATAAATTCACTACTGCACTTGTTCCATGTAACTCATTCGTTGATCATGTGCCATTAAGTCTGTGTTGACCATATAGTCAACACAGACTATATAGGTGACCATATAGTCTTTTCCCAGGATGATCTAACCCCAGTCTGGCACTTCATATTGCTCAAGAGGACACCCACGGTGTAATTTCCATTCACCTTCCTGCTCATGACCTTCTTCCCCCCCCCCCCACCTTTCCTAGCATCGTAGACTTTACAGAACTAAGTCTTCACGTAATGTGTCCCAAATACAGGTAGTCCTCGGCTCACAATCCCAATTGAACTGGAATCTTCGTAGTTGAACAAACCAGTAATTAAGCAGGATGTCACGTGACCGTTTCGCTCAGTGAGTGCAATCCCTGCATACCCAATTGTGGTTAACCCTGTGGGAAGGAATAGAAGGTAAGATTGATAGAAGGTAAGGAGCACTGGGAGCCTTACAGGTGGGAAGGCCAGGAAAGACCACAGGCAAGTGCTTCTCCTCTTAGAAGCTGAAATCCTTCCTGCTAAAATCCAAGCGAGGTTTTTAACCTGAGCAGAGAGATACTCGTGCTTAAACTTCACCTGGCCTCCCAGGGCCTGCCCATCCCCAAAGCACCCTGCATTCCTTTACCTTACTGTTCTGAGTCTCTGTCCTGGCGTTGAATATCCTGTTTAAATTTCGGCTTCCTCCCTGCTGAAGGATGAGCTTTTCAGGTATAGGTGTGTCGCAGGAATTGATTTCTTCCAAACTTTTGCTGCTACCCTACCAAGTTCTAGTTTATGATGTAATTCTGGATTCCATTACTGTTTAGATAGATAGTCCTCGAGATACCACTGCAATTGAGCCCAAAATTCGTGTTGCTAAAGCGAGACATTTGTTATGTGAATTTAGTCCCATTTTAAGTCCCATTGACTTTGCTGGTCAGAAGGTCGCAAAAGGTGATCACGTGGTCCCAGGACATTGCAGCTGTCATAAATATGAGTCAGTTGCCAACTGTTTGATTTTTGATTATGTAACCATTGGCATGCTGCAATGGTCATGTGAAAAATAGTCATAAGACACTTTTTTCATTGATGTGGTAATTTTGAACAGCCACTAAATGAACTGTTGTAAGTCGAGGACTATGTCTATTCAGTACTACAAAGCAGGAACTATTCATTACTTCAATATGTTCTTTGGCAAGTCTGAGGATGGTTGTTGCATCTGTTGCCATTCCACAGGTGATGGTGTTATTCATGCATCATTTCTGTCTATGTAACATTGCTCTTTACAGTTTGTTTTGGAATCGTGTCCTACTGTTTTGAAATTTTGTTTGCATCCCAAAGGGTTCAAAGCCCTTCACCCTTATGTAACTGATAAATGACTTGGAGCAATTGTAGCATAATAGTTAATTAATAGCACATAATCCAGATACATTTATGGTTATTAGTATTTGTAGTCATAAGTTTTGCCTATTTTATAAAAGCACTTAAACCTGAAAAAAACACATTGTGAAGTGTCTAAGTTTAACAAAATAGCCTATTTTATATTCATGTCCATTAGCGCTAGGCAGTATTTCAGATTCAATTCCCAAAAAGTGTTTCAAATGGTATAGCTATAAAAAGGAGGGTACCTAGTTTTATACTGTGGAAAGAACCTTGGAACTGTAGATGAACACAA
Organism: Oxyrhabdium leporinum; assembly: GCA_032468155.1. Lineage (NCBI taxonomy): Eukaryota > Metazoa > Chordata > Lepidosauria > Squamata > Cyclocoridae > Oxyrhabdium > Oxyrhabdium leporinum. The sequence goes on from JANHFL010002394.1 coordinate 61,188, forward strand.
GCCAATTGTGCCTCTGCAGTGTAACATAAATATTAAAAAGTTCAATGCAGTTTTATGCCACATCAGTAGGAGAATAACATCCAAATAACAGAAAGTAATAATTTAACTTGTTCTAGATTGGATTGAAATAATATCATTACTTATTGAAACATTAAACCCATGATTATCATAGAGTGGGTAATTTAGATAATACCAATGCCCACAGCATCCAGGTCTCAGGGAAAACCTCATTCAAGGTAGGAGGTGCTATGAAAGAGGAGGCACACTAACTGAGATTAACTAAAGGAATCAGGTGAGTGCCCACCTACTGGAACAAACTGGCCGGGCAGATACCATAGAAGATAGATGGACTCTCAAGTAATCATGCTCTGTGCCACGTACAGAACAAGGTATATTTGTATGTAGCACATTTCATGAAGGAGTCAGAGAATCTGGAAGAGTGAGTAAGAGCCATAAAATAATCAAGGGATTAGAAACCAAGCATCAGGAGAGGAGATCCTGTACGTTTGGCTCAAAAAAGTATTAACTCTTCCAGGATCTTTGGATAAACAAATGATTTTCACTAAATGACAAACAGCACACAACTATTTCTTTTGTTATTATTTAGCTTTATTATTAGATTTTTTTAATACCGCCTTTATTGCTTTATAAGTAACTCCAGGTGGTGAACAAGTAGAATACTCTTTCCTCCTATTTCGTCCACAGCTCTGAGGTGGGTTAGGCTGAGAGACTGAATCAAAGAGCTTTCATGTCTAAGGTGGGATTCAAACTCAGATAATCTCCTGCATACATTTTATATTCTCTCATGGTCACCAAATCACAGGGGCGTAGCAAAGGTAATGATTGTACGTACATAAAATATCTCCCCATAAGATCCCTGTCCAATCCACTTTTTTATTGTTCTTTTACTTTGTGTCTCAGCTGTGGTTTTATTGGTTGCTCTCACTGTTGAGCTAGGTAGTTTTTCCTCTTATGTGGTTTTTCAAACAGTGGCCAATCTAGCCCAGTTTAGTGCCTTGCTGGCATAGCTCAGTTGAAAAATATGTAAAGTTCCATAAGCTAAAAAAAAAAAAGAAAGCTAATGGACATGCTCTTGATTTTCTCCTTTCAGTTTAATGTTTAGGTTGTAAAGGAAAAATGAAAACATTGGTCATTGGATTGGGAGGGTAAGTATGAACAGGAATTTGAAATCCTCTTTTCTTATTTTATGCATCAAAATATCTAAATACAGATGGTCCTCATTTAATGGCCATTTTCTCAGTATGGATTCCTTTCGTTGTACATTTACAGTATTTATAATTTTTATTTATAATTTACATTTATAGAGGCTGCCCTGTTCAGCTTTGGCTATTGTCGGTATACAATACCAATAAAATACCTTTACAAGTTATGACACTTTCTGTAATAATAAGTTTGCCAAATGTCTAAATCTATGTTCTACAGTGTACTGTGAAAATATTCAGTGTATATGAAATTGCGGTTTCCACTGCTGTTGCAATCCTAGTCCTAATATTTTTGCTGTTGCAACCACACAAATACTTTCAAGAACCCTGCTCTCAGGAAAGAAAAGGACAAACACTGAGTGATCATTGTGCATTTATTCTGTAGAAAATAAATGCCAGAGAAAGCGCTTATGTATCCATAATAAATAACCTTCTGGCTACTTAAAAGCTAAAAAAAATCACTACATTTGACTGGATACAAAGCAATTGCAGAGTAAACAAAGCTTTTAACAGTGCTGTCGGCTGTACAGTTTGTTCTTCTCAACACTTTTTTCCCCCTATTTCCAATTCAGCGTAACGAATGGAGGCAAAACAACTCTAGCAAGAAAGCTGAAGAAACTGCTTCCCAGTTGTACTATAATTTCCCAAGATGACTTTTTTAAGGTAACAAGTTTAAAAAACTTTATACTTCGAATTAATATTTTGCTCTGTTGCAGAAATGGATTTAAGTTGGTTTATTCCATTGCCCACAAAGCTTTCCTCTGCCCTTCAGTAAGTCTATGTGGTGATGAACATCAGAAGTTAATATGACTCACCCAGTGTGATCAGATCAAATAGGGCAATGCTTCTTAGTCTCATTAACTTTCTCATTAACTTTACATGTAATCCTTACTGACCACAGTTGGGACCAATAACTGCATTGCTAATCCATGGAGTCGTTAAGCAACTTATGATTTTACTGCTGGCTTCTCCATTGACTCTGCCTGCCATAATCTGGCTGTGATGGTTATATACATCCATTGCCCAAATGGCGATTGTGTGGTAAGTGCAAGAATAGTCATAAAGTTACTTTTTCAGTGTTGTTGCAACTTCAAATGGTCACTTAACTAAAGCAGCTGTTAAGCAAGGATTACTTGTATCTGAACTTCAATTACCTAAATTCCCCCTCCCTTTTAGGCAACGTCCTAAAACTGCTGAGATTAAGAAACATTGATGTAAGAAATTAATGTGTGTAAAAATGGTGTCTCGTTGAAGAATTTCTCCTCACAGTGTAGAAGTAGATCAGCATGTAAAGCTCTAGTTATTTTGTCATGAAGTTTTAATCCTGTGTACTTTGGAATGGCTGCTAAGCTTCTAGAAAATCAGCCAAATTGACCTTATCTCAAAATTCTCAAAATAGTTAGCTCAAAAATTGTGGAAAAGACTCTGTCCTTCACTTGTTTTGCTGTATTGTTTGTCTAACATTTCAAACTTTGTGTGAGCCCTGGAGCCATCATTGAGCATCTGCAGGGTTGCCACAGCGAGGCTGGCTGGAGCTGTGGGAAAGGGAAGGAGGAGTAGAGATAGCTGAGGAGAATATGTAGCCAAAATAACATTATTATTTTGCACCTGGAGAGGTGTGGATGGGAGGCATCCGGGATGGGAAGAGAGACCTGATGGGGACATGTGATGGTTGTGTGTAAGGTGGGGAAGAACTTTGGATTTTGAACTGGGTGGGGAAAACCCTGAGGACTTAGATTCAGGTTTTCACCAGCTGTGCCAATATGACATACCTAATCTATATTTTGGGGAATCCTGCCTTGTTGATTTCCTATGGGCTATTACTTGGAACCCTGACATTTTGCTTTTTTCTTGTGTACATTATTATCACATAAACTTGGCAAATACCAGTTTTTAAATGAAAGAATGTGGTTCGTGGAAGGTGTCTTGTTTTTTTTTTAAATTAATGCACAGGGATTTAATTTGCTTGGTACAGAATGATAGGGATATTGTTAACGTTAACTGTAAATTGCCCCAGTGTTACGTTTGCGGCCACTTATCCTATTTGTACCATACTCTCCATAACGTTAATATGTTTGGGTTTTCTTTAGCCAGAATCTGAAGTGGCCAAAGATGATCGTGGATTTCTGCAGTACGATGGTAAATATTCTGGGGAGGTGGGGTTGTTTTTTTTTATATTTTGAAAACTCAAAAGAGCGATCTGGATGGCTCCCACCCTGATAGCATTAAAAAAGCTATTAAAAGGCCTTGCTATTTTCCCAAAGTTTTGGCCAGGATGATGGTTGTGCCCCTTTTGGATGGGATTGTTGGCCCAGTCATAGTTTCTCCTCTGTTTTTTATATGGCTCTTACTTTTCACCTGTAAGCCACATAAGAGTAATCAGGAGTTGAGTGGCTTCTAAATTGTATATATGTACCTGCAAATGTATAAATAAATTAAAAACTGTAACACTGAAAAATACAATTTGCAATAGATATTTCAATGATGTCAGTCTTTGTACCATAGCACAATGGCATCCTATTTATAAGTGAGAAGAAAGGCCCTTTTTGTTTCTAGCCAGCGAAGGTCTTCTCTGCTCAATCTGGTTCTCCCTTTCCTAGATGTCCTGTATCAGAAGCCAAGTGTTCAGAGGAAATCTGCACTTTACTTTGTTTAACTACTGATAAAGCTTGTTCTGTTATGGAATTAGCCTGTTCTTGGAATGCAAATGTGCTACATTTGCCTACAAAAACAATCAGCTGGTTTAAAAGCTGTTAATATAAATGTGTATGTGATCAACTTGTTCAGGTTCAGACAGCGCTGGTTGTTGTGCAATGCAGGCAATTATTAAATTTTTGAATTGCAACATAATAAGAATTCACCATAAATTGAACTGGCTTAGGAAAGCATAATCAACCTTTGGGGATTGTGGAATGTCATCACATGTGAATGAGATGAATCACACTTTCACCTCCTTCATAGCAGAAAGAAACAGATATGAGAAAAGACAAGACAAAGGAATTAATCTCTTTCTAGGTTAAAGATAATTTATGTAAAAGCTTTAGGGTTCTCTTAAAGCTGTCTGGATTTTGAAAGGACTCGAGTGCCTACTAAAGCCAATTTATTGTTGGAATATAAATATTTTAATTAGTAGTTAAATGGAAAACAGTTAATCATGAAAATACAGTAAGCAACTTTACAGATAACATTAATGAAATTCAGTAACACTCTGCCCCAGTTTGACTGCTTAAACTATAGGACAGTTCATCTCAAACTTGTTCATTAGAAAAATAATACTTTGGTTCCACACTTTTGCCAAGCAGAGAAACTTGTCCAGACTTTTCAGATTCACTGTTTTTTTTTTACCATTTTAAAGTTAGGGAACCCCCAGTAATATATTTTGATTATATAAATAAATGTGTTAGTTTACTTCCTTCATATAGCTTTGAAAAATGAAATGTAATCAACTGTTCTAAGTATGACATTCTATTGCCTTAAAAGAACTCGTATACTTATTTTAATTCATTTTGCTTAAGGAGAACATAATATTTCACTTTATATACTAAATGATAAAGATTTAAAATTTAGTATAATCCAAACTATATATGAGAAACTGAAACTATTGGGGGGTTTTTCTTGTTATTGTTTGGAAATTATTAATAATCTGTTTCTTTTAATTTATCCTTAATTCATTACGACCCATTTTTCTGCTATTTGCATAGAATTTCAGATTTGAGAACTATAGTGAGATCACTGGATTTGTTGCTCCTATACCTTGCTATCACTTTGTAAACTTTCCTGCTTCCAGTCCTGATTAAACAGTAAACATACTTTGCATTTTCTCAGATAGTGCTGAATCCTCAAAATAACAAAATCTTCTAACATTTAAAGTAATTCCTAACCCTCCCATTCCGTTCAGTATATACTTCAAGCTTTTGGCTCTTGAGTGTCTCATGAACAGAATGAGTGCCAACTAGGAATATTGCCTTACATTTTAAGATTTAAGTGTCTCTTTTAGTATTTGATGCCTTGTACATGGAGACAATGGTAGCAAGCATACGTTCTTGGATGACAACACCAGAAGACTCTGCATTGCCAAGACCACCCAATAATACACATGATGAACAGACAGAAGCAAAAGATATTCGGGTCCTAATTATTGAAGGTTTCCTTCTGTTTAACTACAAGTAAGCAGTTGTTTAACATTTACAAGAACTGCAATATGGCAAACCAGCATGCCTTACTTGTCGTTTTACTCTTGCAGGCCCCTTGGTGACATATGGGATAAAAAATATTTCTTAACAATTCCCTATGAAGAGTGTAAAAGGCGAAGAAGGTATGGCATACTAAAAGCAATGCTTAACATGACTTTGCCCATTTTTTTTTCTTTCTCTGTAAAGCTGCACCTCTTCTTAAGACATACTTCAAAATAAGTTCCACTTTTAGGTTGTCTGTGTGTTGTATATTCAGCCCATGGACCAGATTTCCCTTTGGTCAGGTGGCATTTGGAACTGGTGTTTGGAAAGGGAAATTGACTGCTATCTGTCCTTCAGTCAGAAAGATAAAGGGAGCAATTGTCTTTTCTTTACTTTTTTTACTGAAAGCTTTCCTTCAAAGCAGAAGAATGTGTCAGAACTGCCACCTCACTCCTGAGCTCCTGCTGTCATTGGGTGCCAGTCTGCCATGGATCCTGGGGGGTGGTGGTAAAATGGAGGGGGAATGCTTTGGGTAGTGCCCCAACCTTTTGGGCGCAGGGAATGGTTCCGTGGAGGTTTTTCCGTGGACCAGAGGGGCGACTTTGTGTGCTGCCTGCATCCCATGGATGTGTGTTTGTGCAACCCGGCTTCTGGCATGCTGTGGACTGGTGCCAATCCACAAACCAGGGGTTGGGTAGCCATGGCTTAGGGGGAAAGCGAAAGCAATGGAAGTAAGTGTGCCTCTCCGAGTCACATTTTAAGGTCACTCCCCTGGGAGAAGAATGCAGCTGCAAACCAGCCAAAATGAGTGACCGTTTCAAAAACATATTGTTCAAAACTGATTGGATGATCGGGCGCCAGCAGTGGGAAATGGCTAAAAGGGGGGAAATTACACATGGGGATTTGGTGCATGAATTTCAGTTCTGGCTTTGCTTTACTGCAGTTCACTTGACTTCTAATAAAACGGTACCTTTTGCAACAAAGGGAGCCAAGGATCATTTTTACTTAGAGGTGCAAGCTGAGGCAGGGCAGACAGGATGTGTTTCTCAATGGAGAAAGATAGGGTGATCATTTCCAGAATTTTTTTTCATTAAAGGAAATCAATCTAGACAGAGCTTTAGGAAACAGTAGGTCTTTTGTACAGATCTTCTAATAGAATCCAAAACACCATGGAATCTACATAGATCAGCATGACTGATCTTTCCTTATGAGAGTTCTATTATTTGGTATTTGCTAGTAAAGCTTGAGGCACATCATTATAAAAATCACCTCTGAACACAGGGTATGGAGGCTGCTGGCTTTATAGCTATAATAAAGGTTTTATTTGAGAGTGGTTAATTTGTGATCCCTCCTCCGTTCTTGATGGTAGAATCCAATTCACGATAGTTGGGGCTTTCAGCTATATTCAAAAAGTTGTAAGCGCTCAACTATTCCCCTAGAGCTACAAAGGTTTGAAGAATCAAAACTTGGACTGTGACAAAAATTATGAAAATGGCTTATTAGTAGTATTGAACAATATGAAATGTGGACTATAAAATCTAGAGTGAAATACAGAATGAAGAAACCATGTAAAGATTATCAAACTAATAAGAACTACTTTGGGTTGTATTTTTGTTTAATGTAGCAACAGAATATACAATCCACCAGACCCACCTGGTTACTTTGATGGACATGTGTGGCCCATGTATCAGAAACACAGGAGAGAAATGGAAGAAAATGAAGCAAGCATTGGTACAGCTAACATTCTTACAGTTCTGTCGGCTGCCTGTGATATTTGCATAAATATTGTATAGCTACTTACACACTTCCTGTATTCTTTTCTTTAAAAAAATTTCTCAATACTTCTTTGCGTTTATGTGAAAGGTGAATAGTTGTGAATGTGATAAGAGGGTCTCTGGTTCCCAAATATTTTCTTAACGTATGATTACACGTTTATAAGCTCACACTGTTAGTGGTCAAACGGTTGTTCGGATTGCATGGGACCTTAAATTATATCTCTGTATGAACTGTGCTAGTGGACAGCTAGCTTGCTTGCTTACTTACTTATTTAATGTGTATGCTGCACTTGTCAGCAATAAAGCGATTCTGAATTTTTTTCCTCTGCTGAAAGTAATTTGCATTTGTATTCCACCTTTTTTGCAGTTTATTTAGATGGAACAAAACCACAGGAAGACCTCTGCTCAAGGATATATAATGATATAATGCAGGAATTGGAAAAGACAAGTAAGTGGTTAGTCCGAGGTAAGCTTATTTGCATCAGGAAAATGCAGAAAATGTCATATGCATCATTAGATTTGTATGTGTGTGTTTCCCAGTGCATCTGAAATCAAATAAAAACTCTTGAGAAACATAATCTGGTCCCTTAGAAGTACAGTTCAACTCTTGGTTTCCTTGGACAGCTGCTAGGGTTTCAGCGTTTCACTGCCTTGTCCAAGATCATTTCTCTCCACTAAATCCTACTGCAGGTACAGGCAGATTGGGGGCAGCAGTTGATGGCTATTAAATGTTCACCTTTAAAACAAATTTCCAACGCCCAGAATATTAGATCGTCCAGGTAATGGAGTGGCAGGCTGCCGTTGGGATTTTCTGAAGTTAACTGGCGAGTGGGAGCTTGGGAATTGTGAACTTTGTGAGACGTTGTAGGACTACACTGCTGCTAAATTTCCAATGCAGCATAGCGGGCCTTCTGCTATTTTTCTGGTTACCTTCTGCAATCTTATGAATGTTCTGTAATTGGGCCTGGGAAGGGTGCTTGGGGAATCCTGGGCTGGAAGGGGAAGTTGAGTGAGAGGTGAGTGTGTTGGCCCCTTTCCCCCTGGGTGAGAGCTGAGGGGGAGGAGTGGCTCCCTGCTTGATGGGTGAGTGACTGGGGGGTGCCGTTTGTGCATTGAGTGGATGTATTCGGAGTGTGTTGGGAGATAAGCGGGGCTGGATGTGACCCTTCTGTGGCAATGAGGAAGGGATGGTGTGCCTGGCTGTGAGACCCTTTTTCTTAGGTTGGGCTCAAGGAATCAGGTGGGATTGCTGCTATTGTATGTACCAGCCTCCCTGCCGTGTGGCAGCTTCCTCAACCGGGCTCCTGGACCTTGCCGTAGGGTTGCCGTTGGAATTCCGCAGGCTTATAGTTCTGGGGGATTTCAACCTGCCATCCCTAGGGACGGGGAGGAGGTAGCCCGAGATTTCTTGGAAAACATGACTTCCATGGGCCTGTCCCAGGTCCTCCAGGGCCCAACTAGTAATAGTGGTCACACACCCGATTTGGTGTTCTTGTCGAAGCAGTGTCTATGTGACCTGGAATTGATGGACCTGTCCTTGGTCCCCTTGTCATGGTCGGATCAGTCTGGTGGCAATGAGTTTCTCAAGAGCAGTACCCTCCCTTAGGGAAGCAGGACCTATTAGATTGGTCCACCTCTGTCGACTAATGGACCCGGATGGGTTCCAGAAGGAGCTGGGAGTTATAACTACAGATCTACTATGCAGTCCAGCCAAGCTCTTAGTCACTGTTTGGAATAGGAAGGTGACTGAGGCTCTGGATAGGTTTGCACCCATGCGACCTTACCCGTAGACCTCTCTGTGCCCCGTGGTATACAGAGGAACTGAGAGGGATGAAACGCATGAGGAGACGTCTAGAGCGCCACTGGTGGAAGACGGGATGAACTCGATCGAACACGAGTAACAGCTGCTACTAAGGCCTACCTGTTGTGGCCCGCCAGCCGCCAGCTCTACTCGGACAGTGGGAAGGTTGGGGAGGAACTTGGCCCAGTCCTGGAGTCTGGGGAAGGCTCTGATGGATGCTCTGGTGTCGGAAGCAGAGTCCGACATTTCCCAGCTGCCTACGGAGATAAGTGGGGAAGAACAGCTGGAGCTTGTTCCAGATGTGCGCACGCACAGAGCTGTCAGGAGAAGTGAACAACTACTGAACAGGAACCAACTCGGAAGGAAAGGCACACGTGGACGCTCAATGAGCCCTCCCTGAGGAATAAATAGAAGCAAAAGGGGAGTGGTGGTTGCAGGAGACAATTAGTTCATATTTCTTTTGGAAGATTTGCTTAT
>JANHFL010002394.1:70738-120585 GCA_032468155.1 Oxyrhabdium leporinum
AGTTGCCACAAACTGCAGAGGGGGGAGAGGGTGAACAGTTGGATGATGGGTATTTTCTGTCATTCTACTTAGAAAAAAACATATTTTTCTTCATAAGATTACACTGACTTCTTCCAAGTTGTCAAATAGGGAGTAAAAGCTGAAGAAGAAGCAAATTAATTTTCTATTTGTGTGTTAGAATTCTTCTCTTAAGAACAGTGAATCACTAGTTTTTCAAATATTATAAGCAGATGGGCCATCGCTATAGCAACCACAAAAGACATCAGGTCAAGTGATTTTAAAAAATTGCACTTGGAGACCTATCCCTTACGTTTGTATCCTGAAAACATCTAAACAAACTGCTTGTACCTGTGTAAAACTACTTGAAAGGTGAAAGGCTCAAAAACTGAATGGCAAATAGCAAGATCGAATTTTGGCAAACTTAATGTCTATTTTTCACGGAATTTCAACCATGGATGGAAAAGGATTTCATAAAAGTTTTCATATTTGGCTGCTGGGGGTCCTATTTTGTGGATTAAGGATTTGTTTCCAAAGTGTTGAATGGCCTAGGAACTACCGTATCTTTACTTGGAGGAAAATCCTGGCTAATGACTTCACAGGAGGCCCACATAGGCAACCTAGCTAAATAATCACTTGGAGAATTTGTCATCTCGTTTATCTTAGAGATGGTTAAAATGCTGTAGAAGATTCTTTTGTTAAAAAAAAAAAAGGTATTTTACAATGTGCTCATAAACATTGGATCAGAAGTTCAGATGAACCTGTTATGTTTTATTTTTCCCATCTGGGTCCTTCCTATCATTATTTCAGATAGAGAAACAAGGAATGTGAAACCACAACTGGATTTGTTGCCCCTTAGTGTGTAGTTGTCAGGGGCTCCTGAGGAGGAGGAAGCCAGGTTCCCCCCACCAAAATATAAGCATTGAATGGTACTAATTATTCTATTGGTTTGTTAAGGCCATCCAACTCCAAAAAGACTTTGGGCAGCATACAATAAATCCTACACAGGTAGTCCTCAACTAACAACCACAGTTGAGCCTAGAATTTCAGTTGCTAAGCAAGATAGTTGTTAAGCAAGTTTGGCCCCATTTCACAACCTTTCTTGCCATAGTTGTTAAGAGAATCTGGATTCCCCATTGAGTTTGCTTGTCAGAAGATTGCAAAAGGTTGGTCACATTACCTCAGGACACTGCAACCATCATAAATACAGGCCAATTGCCAAGCATCTGCATTTTGATCACATGACCATGAGTGGCATGGAAATAAAATAAAAAATTTAAAAAATGAATGAATGAATGAGAGTGAGTGAGTGAGTGAATGAATGAATGAATGAAGACAATTCCCTTTGGCTTCTGGTGAAAAATTGACTAGAGCTGTTGATATAAATAGAACTCTATTAGCTGACTAGAAAATCTCAAATAAGTAGTAGGGTGGGCTAACCAAAAGGTTTGCACTGGACCCTGATTTGGTGGTTTAGCAAACAGCCAGTTTGCCTCAGATCAACGCGGAGGTCATCAGATTTGATTCAGTAGCCAATTTGAACCATAGTTTGGAACTCTTTTACCCTTTAATGGTCATTACAGATCAATAAGAAACCATTCAACGGTTCTGTTCAGTATCATTTTTATTTATTTATTCAGTCCTACTGGCTCTGGGCGGCTTATACTTCTGAAACTATAAAGCAATTCAAACCATTAAATACAGTAAAAACACTCAAAAGCAAATGCAGCAGTCAAGATAGCTTTACCAACTAACAGTAAAGCTGTGACACTGGGCCCTTAACACATTCTGAGCCCCAGGCCTGAGTCTATAGCCAAGTTTTTTAAGCCTTACAAAAGGCCCGTAACAGGGTTGGGGCCTTTTCCAAGGGGATTCCCTGCGATTTTCAAAAGAAAGACTTCCATTTGAGGGGACAAAGAACTGTATCCTCACTTCCGGGTGGTTAGTAAAATGCTACTGTTTGAATGTCATTTTATTTTTATTCATTGCCCTACTTTAAGGTGGTATTCCACCATAAATTATTTCCCCAGGGATTGAGGTTTAGGGAAACTGAAATGAGAATTGCTGTCTGCTGAAAGAAACTTTTCCTTGTGTTCATAACTAATTGTCCCATAATCTATGTTTCCTGACTTGTGGATGACTTTTCCCCCCTCTGTGATGATGATCTATGAGATTAATTCATCCTGAGTTGCTGATACAGTGCGGTTTAGGATGGGTTTTTATTTTATTTTATTATTATTATTACTAAAGGCGTATCTCCACAGGATCTGAGATACCACCAGAATTTTCTCTTCTGTTACTGGTGAGGGTTCCTTCCCTCACATCCATGAATATTGGGAAGAATCAGATTATCTTGGGATCCTGGGAGAGGCGGACACAACCTCTCTTTTTCTTTAAGCCATTTGAACAAACTGACAACTTCCACCAATCTAGCATTCTTTGCAATGGGAATGGGTGGAGGGAGAAAATTGAGAAATTGAATTCCACCGCCCCACCTAAGAGGGTTGAAGACCACAAGAGTCTTGCTTGAGCAGGCAGCCATTTTGTTAAAGATATTTAAAATTAGTAGCCGGAGCAGTGGAGTTGTGCGGTGGGCCAGAGTTACAGCTGATTGATTGAAGAGTGCTGGCTCCTGCGTGAGGCAATCTGCACTGTGATTGGTTGCTGTGGGTGTGGAGGGGGAGTTTCCCTTTCTTTCCCGCCTTTTTCTTCCGTGTGCCCTGAATGCTCTGTGATTTACCTCATGATGTGCCTATTTGCTTGACTGTCTTGTTTGTTGTATATATAGATGCAAAAGATATTTATTTATATAAAATGACAAGCGTCAGCGTCTCTGGCTTCATTTGAACACCTGCTGCGCAATTCTCTGACGCTTTTCGATCTGTCCGTCTATACTGTGCTGTGAAGCTTCTCCTTTAAAAAAAAATTGTTGTATTGTGGCTGTTGTTGCTTTTTGAGGAAAGAAGTCTAAATCACCAGCCAGTGAAGTAGGGGGAAACCAAGAAGAGGTTTTAAAGAAATAAATGATCAGGAGGATAAAAAGGATTCATTTACAGAGGAACAGAACATAACAGTTAAATATATATATGGATGATGGATGATAATTGAATGTGTGAGAGAATGTGTGTGGTGTGTGAGACAGAAAGAGAGAGAGAGGGAGGAAGGGAGGAGGAAGTAACAAGTTTTCTGGAAGGAGGAAGAGTTTATTTCATTTCAGAAATAATAAAACTCCCTTTATAGTTGGAGTGCTGTTAGATTTTAAATATGTCTTATAAAGCAACCAAAATGATCAATCTGGAAGAGAAATATAGACAAGAGATACTAGATATATTTACTGTGAAAAAGAGAGCTGTCTGAAAGGCTGCCACATATAAAGTCTTCCAGAAGACAAGCCAAAAAAAAAGATGCAAATTTAGGGAAATAGAGTATGGACATTTTTAGGGGTCAAATGTTGAACACAGTGCCTTGGGAGGGATGAAGTCCCTTTCACGAGGCATGCTTAAGCAGAAACTATAATAATAGACTTCTGTACTTGTCAAACCAAGACCGACCCATGGAGATTCTTCTAAGCAGTTTCCATTATTGTTCCTCATCTATAGACAGAAATGCCAAACTTAAAGCAGATTACTTGCACCATTAAGCATATACTCTGAGAGCTCCTAGGGAGGATCTGTTTTAACGCTCTTTCTCTCACACAAAGTATCTAAAGTTCCCTGTCTTTTGCCCCACAGAATGCAGCCTCTCCCTCCTGGGAATCTGGATTACTGTACTAGCTAAATGGTTGAACTGGGTCATCTCAAAGGTGCTTTTTCAAAAGCCAATTGAACTATGTTTCTTCTTTGAGGAAGAAGACTTTTCACTTCTCATCGAAGAAAGTTCCTCGCTTCTGACCAGTCAGAACTGATGTTCTTGCATGAAAAGTGGATGACTGAGAATCTCAACAGACAGTTGAACTATATAATTTCTCAGATCCCTTCCATCTCTTGCATTTAATTCTATAGTCATGATATTCCTCTCCATATGAAAAAAGACTCATAGAAAAGAAAGTTAGTCTCAGGCCTTTTCAACAAAGTTTGGAATCAGAAAGATACCTCTCTCCCTGTCCTGATCCCTCCTCATACATCACTTATACCTGGGACTTTGAAACTTTGAAAGCTAGCATGCATTCAGTTATTTACATGAACATCTATAAACAGATTTGTTGATTAGGATATCCTTATGGTGAGGACATCCATCTTAATCCTATGGAGCCCATTCTTTTGAGGAACTACTTGCAGGGTAGAGTTCCTTTGCAGACAGTTTCTGCAGACAAAAGCTATCAGAACTCTGACTGAGCAGAATTAAAACTGCAGTCCTGCTCCAGCTTCAACATATTAAACCTTTTCACGTGAGCTGGTCACGAGAACTCCTCTGTTAACCTGTGTGGGCATTCAGCCGTATGTAAAGAATGATGTATGAGAAAGGTAGGTCATACCTCTGACTCTGCCTGATTCTTAAGTGCATGGGCTGCATTCACTGAATATGCTCTCTGGACATGTCATCCTCTTGTTGGGTGCAGATTCTAAAGAGAGGAAACTACTTTCCATTCATGAGATTTCAGAGCCTCGATTTTCAGCTCTGAGATCTAAAACTTGGAGAAATGCAAGTGTGAGAGCAAGCAGCGCAGAGAAAAATTGGCACCATACACACCACCACATGTTATTGCATTTATATGATGTCATTATATGTATAATATCATCATGGGTTCTATTGGATACTCCTGAAACTTAACATTTTCTATTTTCTGCAATGAATGCATCATTGAGTTCCTTATTCTGCATTTTTCATGCACACATGCATATCTTTCCTATGATGCGGGCAAGAAGAATTTTCAGTTTGATGCCTTAGTTTTCTTACGCTTTTACAACTGAATGCAGACTATGATTTCAAAAGGTTCAAAATTTTCATTCAAATCAGATTCAGTTAAACCATCCCTTTGAAACTGAAGAACCAGCAAAGATAGCCGTTTTTAGAAACCCATGAGGACAGCCATCTTTCCCCCAAAAATATTCCTGAACAAAGCACCACATCATATTTGATCCCCCCCCCAATATTTTAAAAATATCTTATAAAATTCATTATGGTCTAAATTAAAAAGAGTTACATTGTGAAAAAGATTTATGTTGTGGAGGAGAAGATCAGGCTTACCTGGAATATAGTTGCACGAAATTTATTGAGCAACTTTAATTACATGACACCTAACAGTGATGGGTGGAAATGTTGTACATGTGTTTAAGCTATTAAAAATACCTTTCTTTTAAATTACAAGTGCAATGTGCAGTTAAATTATCTTTCTGATTTCTTGTCATTATGATCTGTAAATTAGTTTACTAAAACATTTATTGAAGCAAAAATTCATCTTTACAATATAACATGAAAAGGGAAGGGAAGGAAAAGGAAGGGAAGATATGCCATTTTTTAAACTGAAATGCTTCAATTTTATTTAAACCTAAAACTTGCAACTTCAGATCAAACCTACTACTAAGATGGTAAAGGTGTTAATTACAGGCAAAACCAGGTGTTTCAGATAATTAAAGATGACTAACAGTCATCTTTAAAACCTCTGGATGATGATTGGGAGAGTTACAGAGGGAAATATGCAGCAAAATGTATTACTTAAAAATTATTTTCAATTTACAACACACTATATTTTCAGGTTGTTTCTGTAAACATAATCTGTCAGTGTTCCAAGTAATGCACCCATTCAGAACAGAACCCCGAGGCAGGTAGATTCCTCAAAGAACAATTTATTGAATACATCATATTGGCACAACTGGGGAAAACCGAGTTTGAAAGTCACCACGGTTTTCTCCTAATTAAAAAGTGAAAGTTTTTCCCTTCACCCATGTCGTCAGTCATACTGTCCAATAGAGGTGCTGGCTGGTTGCTTGGTTACTCCACTCCTCCTCTCCCCAGCCACCTGTTGCAATGATCTTGGTTCCCACAGGAAAACTTTATTTTGACAGCATAACCCCAGCTAACTATCCACCCCACTCCATCCCATCTTCTGCCTTGTGGTGACCCTGAAGCCACAAAGAATGGCCTTGACCAGGTTCACTTCAGGGTTGCCATCATAACTGAACAAACTTGAAATACACGTATCTTGTTTCTGATGAATTTGATGGGAAAGGATTTAACAGGCTTTATCCAGCCCATCTTGATTTATGAACTGTATTTTTCTATTCAGCGGTAAATTAGTTTTACTTCTGAATATCCTATGCACCAGATTATTTGACAAGATATCCAGCTACAGCACTCGTCAACTTACAATCATTTGTTTAGTGTCCTTTCAAAGCTACAACCGCACTGAAAAAAGTGACTTATGACTGTTTTTCACATGTGTGACTGTTGCAGCATCCTCATGGTCACATGATCAAAATTCAGGTGCTCGACAACTAATTATGACAGTTGCACTATTCTGGGTTTATGTGCTCAATGTTTGTAACCTTTCCAGCTGGTTTCCAACAAGCAAAGTTGGTGAGAGAAGCCAGTTCACTTAAGAACCACACAATTCACTTGACAGTTGCAATGATTTGCTTAACAACTGTGGCAACCCCCCCCAAAAAAAACACCCTTGTAAAATGGAGCCCAAAAGAAATTTTGGGCTCAATTGTGGTTGTAAGTCGAGGACATCACTGAAATGTCCCAAATGGTAACAAGCCCAGCCAATGTCCTTGCAGACAAAGAAGTTTCATGGGGTGTTCTGCTGGTTACTTGTTCACTAATGTGCTGTAACCAAATTCCATGACATAAATTCCACTTGTCCAATAAGAATTCTCCATCGTCTTCATCTCTTCACCCTGTGAGCTCCCCACATCTCCAAGAGTTTGCTGCCCTTTGGAGCTGATTTCACAGCTTTGTTGCCCTTTCCCATTTCACAGACATTTATTTGCTTGTTTTAGTCTAGAAGTAGAGTAATTGTTACAATTATTCTTGCTTCACACTTATTCCATGCTTGATTGCATTTTTTGCTATCATAATATAAAAATGAGGATGAAGATAGATAGATGATAGATAGATAGATAGAGGATATATCATTTTCATTACAAAGATCAGAAACAAGTAGAAATATACACAGAATATATATCATCACATATTAAATTCCAGAGCCATGTTAATGTTTCTCACAGAGTTTAGCAATTAATTTTTTCAAGGGGTGACATGAGAAACCAAGACTGTTACAAACGGTCGAACCAAAAAGCTGAACTTAATTCTGCCATCATTGTCCACGTGTTCAGGAAAGGGGGGCACATGGAGGCTTACCTCAGCCTGGCCACTGCTCTTCTGCTGCAGGCACAGAAAAGCACTTTCTCTCACCAGCCAACTACAGAAGCACATTCGGCTTCTCCTGCTCCCTGCAGTGCACTTATTTACATTTTATTTTCCAATTTCCAATTTCCAGTTGACCACATGTGGGCCAGATAGGGATAGTCAAAGGATATGGATATGGTCGGATATGGTCCAAGGGTCATAAAATGCCCAGGTCTGATTTAGGATGATGCTAATCTTCAGAATCGTTGCTTTGCCATATTATTGTCTTACTGCTATTTTACAATATAGTATTGCATCAAGACAGTAATATTTGTCTGTCTGTGTATCTTCTGGTGAACAAGAGACTGTAACACAGCAAATGTCGGTTTACAATCCCTAGGCAAGGCCCTGCATGAGATTATTCTAACTGGAGTTCCAGCTCATTTCTTTAGCATTCCATCGGGCCTTCTTGAAATGGAAGATCCAACTGGAAATCAATAAGGCTGCACACATCTGTCAGTTCTAGTTGAGCCTCAGGTTAACTTCCAAAGGCCAGCAAATAACTATTCGTTGCAAAGGAGTCGTTCCTGGGTCAGCCTTTCCCCAAAAGTTTTCCAGAACAGTTTCCCTAATCAAATTTAATTTTCACAGCAGTAGTTAATCTTCAGTATCTTTGCATTTGCAAACCCGACTGCAAACAGTTTGTATCTTTATAATGTTTCTAAATGTCGATAAAGTTGACCTGGTCTTCTCTATTAAATGTACATTTTGGTTTATCTAAACCATAAATTCATCTGCTATCCCACCCAGAGTGAGATTTAACACTTCTAAGTGGATATTGAACAGTATCTACCACAGGGAACAGGCAGAGCGGCTTGAATCAATGTCCTTATTTCCAGCATACAATATGATAGTCTAGAGTCTATATTTAATATATTTTGTGTGTGATAAATAACCCTTAGAGTCCTAAAAAAAAAAAGCAAAAAAGCACAGTTTTTGTTTTAACAGTTAGTTTCTCACTGTGGTTTTCTTTCCTTTTTTTTCCCACCCTTCAAAAATAGTCTAGCTGGAACAGCATGTTTCCTCTGACTAACCACAGTTTTAGCTCTAACACCTCCAGAGACAAGTTGCAATAATTTCATTCCAGAGGAGGCTGGGACTGATTCCAAAAGCCTGGAGCATTCTGGGATACATTGATTCCTTCCTGAAGCTCTCCATTGACTAAAGGTAAATAGGGCAAGGCATTCTGCCAACCATAACCGAAGCCACTTAATGGGGCTGGGAAGAAAAAATAAAATAAAAAGCCACATCTAAATGCTTGCTTTGCAGAATGTTCCCTTTGATTCACGAATGAAAAGTAGGCCTAGAGATTCTGCAACACCCAGGCCCAAGTGCACAAAGTTTCAGTTCTGAACCTAGCTGTAAGTTAGAGGGAACTTAAGGACAAGAATGAATTTGAAAGTTCAGATTTAAAACTTGGGACTCGTCTTGATTCTGTGTTGTGCCCCAAATTTGAAATCACTGTGGTAAAATTACATTTGGAACAACAGTAAGCAGTGTGGAATTATTCTGATCAGACAAGTGTTGGCCACACGTCTGTTAAATTACTTTATCAAGCCCAGAATTAAGAAACTTTAGAAGTGTAAGATCAAATCAAAGAAAAAAGGACAAAACATTTCTCAGTTATGGTTTCTAGGGTTTTGTTTTTAAAGATCTTTTTTTTAATCCTTGCTCCTCTTATTTTCCCAACAACCCTATTGTGAGGTGAGTTAGGCTGAGACAAAATGACTAGGTGACCAAAGTCACCTAGCCAGAATTTGATATCTAAGGTGGAACTAGAACTCAAAATCTCCTGGTTTCTACATCCAGCAATCTCATTGTCTGGAAGATTCTAGGGAGAAGCCATAATAAGATTTACAGTCCACAGAGCAGTTATTATTAGTATTAACATTTGAAAAAGCTTGATACAGGTATTGAGAAGGTGATAGTTCTAGAATACCGATCATCTTTAATCCAGGGTTTCAAACCATTATGGGCAAAACAACATATCTATGATTTTGAAAGCGTGCCCTTGGTATTTCTGTATAATAACTCCCATGGGGTACAACTATCAGAGCCACTGATTTATGGAACCTGAGATATTCTTCCCCATTTCTTCTTCTTATTTACCCTGGGCTTCCCTTTCTCATTTTTCTAGATGGGGTGAGGGGAAAGCACTGAGTTATTTCCTTTTTATTTTGAAAGAATGCTTATGAGAGCCACGAATCCCAGAGGTACCCCTTGAAATAAAGAATCAGAATCAGAACAGATTTTGAGGTCTTTAGTCTAACCCCCTGCTCAAGCAGGAGGCCCTATATTATGTCTAACAAGTGGCTGTCCAGTCTCTTCTTGAAAACCTCCAGTGATGAAGCACCCACAACTTCTGAAGGCCAGCTGTTCCACTGGTTAATTGTTCTCACTGTTAGGAGGTTTCTCCTTAATTCCAGGTTGCTTCTCTCCTTGATTAGTTTCTATCCATTGTTTCTTCCCTTGCCTTTTGGTGCTTTGGAAAATATCCCAGAAGAGCCAGTGGCAAACCACTTCCGCTTCCACTTCCACTTCCACGGGTTGAAACTAAACCCTTGCAAGAGCGAGTGGCTCTGGGTTTGGGGTTTGTTGGCTCAGGGAGAATTGCCACCTTTGGTCTTGGATGGGGTGACACTACCCCAAACAGACCCTGTGCTTAATCTAAGGGTTTTCCTTGACTCACGACTCCTGCTCAAAGAGCAGGTGGTGGTTGTGGCCAGGAGAGCCTTTGCGGAACTGCGGGTTGTGCGCCAGTTACGCCCTTTCCTGAACCAACAGTCCCTATTCGGTCACTCATGCCCTAGTCACTTCCCGTCTTGACTATTGCAACATGCTCTACATGGGACTGCCCATTGGTTGCCGATTTGCTTCCGGGTGCAATTCATGGTGCTGGTTGTCACCTTTAAAGCCCTTCATGACGAGAAAGAGAGAGAAAGAGACAAATTTATATTGCCGTCTATTTGCCCATGGTGACTCAAGGCAGCTTACAGAAATCCTTCAATATTCGGAAACATATCATTACAGAGGCCTTACAAAATGACTGTGCCAGAAGCACAGTCCTTATCCTCCCCAAGCTCAGGTAATGATGTTCTATGTCTGGTACTCCTAATACCTGTGTATTGTGGTTTAGAAAAAGAAAATACCTTTTACATTTTACCTCTTAAACACAGGTTTATTGTGATCCTCTGAGAGCACTTAATTTTCATTTTTACAGCTAAATCTTAAATGACCGTTCAAATTCATAAGTTTTTTTATGTTACTTATGGGAAAAATGATTGCATCATTTTTGCAAAATTATACTTTCCAAAATGTTACGTACATATGTTTGCTTAACAAGTTACACCAAAATAAGGTTTATTGAATTTGCAATTGGTACACAAAATAAATCCCTTTGAATGAATTTCTACTTTAAGTATGTAAGAATGAAGCCTTGTATTGGAGGTTTTTGGGAAAGCAAAGAAGTATTACGATAAATACATTTTTCATGGTTCACTCTAAAATTAAAAAAAGGATAATTTAAGGATATGTTCACACTGGAAACAGATTTACTAGAAAAAACTGCAGCATATCTTCGAACTAATGTAGGCTTTGTTCTTTTTTCTATAGGTGAGCATCCCATGGCCCTGGTCAGTTGGCAGAAAAGCAGTAAAAATTAAATTAGAAAAACTCAGCTCTTCTGTACAATGGGATTTATTGGTTGTGATTCGGTACCAATTCAGTTGCTGCAATTCAGTTGCTGCAATTCCTGTAAGTCCATTCCTTTCTTCTTAATATTGTCAAAAACGGAAAGGTTTATATATTTTATAATTGTCACTCTACTGAATAAAGCTGGAGGTCACTTTTTCTATATTATGTATTTTTTTGGGGGAGTCGCTTGTTAACTTTTCCCTTTTATCCCTTCCCTCCTTTCACCATATATTAGTTTGTATTTTTTGAAATTTAATAAAGCTCTCTAATATAGATATATATGAAAGACTGAGAATCATGCTTGAAAAACAGATTACTGTTTTAGGCAAGTGCTAAAGTGCCTATCTTCTTAATGATAATAGTTGACCATTAAAAGATAATGGATAGAAGATAATAGATAATAGATAAAAAGTACTTAAAATAATTTGAAACAGAAGCATATATAAAAAAGGGGCCCTGTAGAGAAATCTATTACATAATGTTGTAGCGCTAACATTTCAATTCAATTATTACTCTATCAATATTGTCTTTACCATATTATCATTACCATTATGCACTTAAGAAATCCAATTTTCTCATTAGGTTACAGAATATATTGCTATCTCAAGGAAGAAATACTTTGGTTAAGATTTTCTAATATGTCCTTGCTATTATTGCTTATTTTGTTTTGTTTTTCTAAGAGAAAAAATGGAAACTTATCTTTTCAATTCACGTTTTGGGAAGAAAGGAGAAAAAGGAGCATTTACTAACGCATCTTTGGATCCTTAAGTACTAATTTCTGTCCTGAATTTAAGAATATTTTTTTCCTGTGGCTTGATCCATGCAGATATCTGAGCAAGCCCCCTATCCTGAAATTCAATCAATTCCATCAGAATAGAGCCGGAAGGGACCCCGGAGGTCTTCTAATCCAGCCCCCTGCTGAGGCAGGAGACCCTTGCAAATGGAGTGCTTTCCCGATAGGTATACCATGCATATTTACACCAGCCTATTGTTGTGATCCTTTGTTTATCAAAGCGCCCCTGATGGGAATTTGAGATACATCATAGATTAAGAATCGCACTTTAGAGGAGCCTCTGCAGATATTCAACACAGGATGGCCTCGGGGCGAATAGCTCAATTGCACCCATGCTTACGTGAGAGTCCTATCCCTTATGTAGGATTTGGAAATGCAGAACCCCATCCTCTCGTTTCTAGCTTAGAAACAGTGGGTAGGAAATGCTGAGCCAGGTCGGGAGCCCATCGCACGGGCCATCAACGGGAAGCGATCCACAGCTCCAGCCAGCACAGCTTCAGCCGCCTTTCCGCTCGTCTTTCTGAACGAAGCAGAAGACTTGCTCCGTCCTTCCTCAGCTCAAACCAGGAGCGGGCGCTGAAACGCGCATGCGCGGCGGGTCGCTTGCCCTTTTTTTTCCCTTTTTTTCCCCTCCTCCTCGTGTCACGCGCTTGCGCATCGGGTAGCCGTGCCCGGGCGAGAGCGGTGGAGTCCGTGTTCGGCAAAAGGCGGTTAGCTGACCCGCCGCTTTAACAGCTGTTCTCTATGAATCCGGAAGCGCGTCAGCATGCGCGGAAAAAGGCGCGTGGAGCCCGAGCGGCCGTTCGCTTTCGGCGTCGGGGAAAAGCGGCCGAGATGTCTCTGCCCACCGCGTGCGCTCTGTCGCGGCGAGGGCGGCAAGAGCCGCCGCCGCCGCCGCGGGGCAAGGCGATGCGAGGGGACAGCCGGGAGAGCGAGGTAGACGAAGAACAGGCGGAGCCGCCCAAACGGGATGGGGAAGCGGCGGCAGGGAACACCCGGTGCGAGCGGGACTCTCTACCGCAGTTGGCGACCACGAAGTTGGACGGGAAAGAGGAGGAGAAGCAGGAACGGGAGCACTTCCGGAGAATTATCAATGCCTTCCGTTACTATGGGTAACCGATTTACTCTTGATACCCTTCATCCCATTACCTGTGTAGAGTATAGGAGCCCTGACTTCATAGCGATAGGTGGCGGGGGAGGGGGGCGGCGGCGAGGCTTAAGTGAACAAGGGCTGGAAATAACACGCACTCCTCGATTTATGACATTTCCTTTAGTGACCGTTCGAAGTTGCAACGGCACTGAAAAAAGGGACTTAGGACTCTTTTCCACACTTACGACTGTTGCAGCATCACCACGGTCATGTGATTTACATTTGGAGCTTGACAACTGCTTCATATTTATGACGCTTGCAGCATCCCGGGGTCATTTTTTGCGACCTTCTGACCAGCAAAGTCAATGGGGAAGCCGGATTCACTTAACAACCGTGTTACTAATTTAACAACTGCAGTGATTTGCTTAACAAATGTGGCAAGAAAAGTAGTAAAATGGGGTCAAAGCGCACTTAACAAATTTCTCGCTTAGCCGCATAAATTCTGGGTTCGATTGTGGTTGTAAGTCGAGAACTACCTGCACCCATTTCAAGCCCGGCCTCAATCATAGAAACTCATTGAGGGACTTGGGACCAGTTCACCTTCTTTCAGCCCAATTTGCCTCACAATCAACCTTAAGCTCCAGGGAAAAAGCTGGGATACTCATTTAATAAATGTTTACTCAGAAGTTAACCCTGCTGAGTACATTGGGACTCATTCTGAAATAAATAAGATGCCAATCTGGCACTATCCAGATGTTTTGAAGCCTAGCTCTTAGGGCCTATTGATCTTAACCATTGTGGATGGGGATTATGAGAGGTCTAGCATTTGGGAGTACTGTTTTAGATTGGAATACTGTTTTCTATTATGTAAGCCATGAAATGAAGCGATGTCTCCTGTTTAAGGGAATTATGGCAGATTTAAATAACTTGTTAAACTGCAGAGACATCACACCTAAGTAAGTACATGTATTTTGGTTTTGCAAGTTGTAATGTATGGTTTTGAAAACTGGGTCTCAAAGTGAATGAAGAAAAAATGATCTCTTTAAGTTGTTCCACTGGAAAAAGTGTTGAGAATATCTTGGATTACATAAAGAACAAATTATTTGTTCTTTATGTAATCAATATACACTACATAAACAAACAAATTGTTTATGTAATGTTTATTGGAGGTGGTGACTCTGAGAGCTGTATGCAACGAAATTTCATTTTAATGTATGCCGATTAGTGACAATAAGTAAGTTTCTATTTAATATTAAAGAAAATAAAATGAGTCCACTTGTGGAAGCACTCATTTAAACTGCAGTTTAAATATTTTGGACACATAATATGAAGGCAAGAGTCACTAGAGAAGGTCATTGAAAATATCAAAGTGAATTTAAAAAAAGAGGCCAACAGAAGACAAAATGGGTAGATAATAACACTGTTCACGTGTGCATAGCCATTCAAGAATTTAAAAAGCTGTTACTAGCAGATAAACTTGGGGGAATGAGGTTCATTACATCATGAAGAGTCTTAAATGACTGAACAAAAACAAACACACAAGCTAAGGATTCGTGGCAGTATAAGACCTATTGAATATAGCAAAATTCTATGTAGTTGTGGACAGGATTGTTTAAATGCTTATCATTTCATTTCTGTTTCCAAAACCATAGAAAGAGTAAATGAAGATATCAGTGTCAATTACACAGCATATTAAGTTTTCTAAATTACCACTTCCAAAGGTATTGCCATGTCCATATTCATTGATGCAGTGTTTCAGTTTGTGGTTAGCGTTTATGAATCCATCAAGATGAATTTCATCACTTTTTAGTCTGTACCAATTTAATCTGCAGCTCCTGCTAGTATAGATTATTGGTGATTTTAATTGTGTTTTTAATAAAAATGTGTTTATTGCATTTCTACAATGGCAATGTCTGTAATTTAAACTATAAAATGCATTGTCTCTCCATATGTTAGAACCATTTGAAACAGCCACAGAATAAACCTAAAGCAATTTAAATGAAGTCAACAATTCAGCAAAAGTTTTAAAATAGATTTATCTTCTGCTTTAAAAGTTTTCTGAAAAAATATCTGCGTGCTGTTTTACAAAGTTTATAAATCTAAATGGCTACTGGTGACAGGCCATATGCATTTGTCATTTCTTCTAAAACAACATGATTCAAGTAACTGAAACATATTTGTTATTAATATAAAATAGATTTTGGAACATTGTTCTGTTTAGCAGTGAAATTCATGGGATCCTAAATTGTTGATTTTGACAAGATTTTAACACTCTGTTTATATTCTCATGTACTGGCATATTGACTTTGGGGTGAAATTATATCTGGTAAATTTATATATGTGATTGAAAAACATTTCTAAATGGAAATCAACCGAAAATTTACAAGGCTGATATCAAGAGAATTTTGTTTTACTCATTATTTTTTATTTTTTAATTTCTAGAATTAATATGCATGAAAGAGTGACTCGTGCAGAAAGACAATTTAGAACGCTTCCAGCCATGCAACAGAAATTGTTACCTCAGTTTCTCCCTCATCTTGACAAGATTCGAAAATGTGTTGACCACAATCAAGGGATCTTGCAGTCTATTGTGAATGACTGTACCCGAATGTTTGAAAATAGAGAATATGATGGTGATGTATGTTGAGCATTTTATTTCTAAAAGAGCAATTTTGCTTATTCAACTTATTTTAATTATAATTTTTTTAGTGATTCATAAATGGGCTTTTTTACACGTGGAATAGTTTTCAAATTACTTGGGTTAAATTAAGAAAGTTCTAAGAAAATTGATAAACCCTTTTTTAGATTTTACAAATGAAATATCTTTCTAGTCCATTCCAGTAAACCATGATTCTCTTTCATTAGTGATGAGGAATGTTTCCACAAATAGAAGATACATAATTTATATTTCTACAACAGCTATGCTCACTCATTCAAATTTGGTCTTGTCTTTTGAAATAAAAGTAATTAGACCTTTTCCAATTCTACCCTGATTTTTTGCTTGAAGCTGATTCTTACTTTCCACAGGTGCCCACTATTTATTATCTTCAGTTTATCCCTATGTCCTGGGAATTACTGAAGGTTTTGACATTCAATTATATTGCAAAAGAGTATTCCAGTTTTAATTTTTCCCTTTACGTTTAAACTACCGTTGAAGACATAAATAATGGTTCCTTTCTTAAATTTTTCAAGTGTGATTAACAGGCATATATCAATATGAATAGTTCCATCCCCCTTTTCAGATAAGATGATGTTTCAGGAGTGCAAGGAAGATTTTTTTTAACACCCATTTTCAGCTCTAGTCAGATCTAAGCATGGATGTTTGTGCTGATTATTGTCCAATTTTACTTACGTGTGCTCTATGCTAATTCTACTTAATTTTAGAATTAAGACCTTACAGGTATTAGTAAATAAGTTCTCTGTGCCAGTCTTCCTCCTCTTCATCACTCTGAATTATCTCCTGGATCACTTAATTGACTTTAGATGATTCATGATGTAGTAGACTTTCAGCAGAACAAATACTGCCTGATTCATTTTAGGATCACTAGCCCTTTTTTGCTGGTTTTAAACTAACAGCTGTTTTCAGTAGCTCCTAGACATATCTAAGTACATGTTCACCATTTAATTGCTAGCCGTGACCTCCATATCTAACCACCTCAGTCTCCTTACTTCCCTCTTTGCCAGTCCATATTTATCAGTCCTTTTTCTAAATATAAACTAACGTAATATGTATTCTCAGCATCTTATCAACAAAGCAAGTATTGACTTATATTTGGACACATGAAGCAGCAATGAGAAGTTATTGCTGAGAAAAGGCTCACCAAACAACTTCTATTCTGAATAATGAATGTCAACTTTTTGATGTGTTATATATATTGTGTGACAGTATCATGTAACATATGTGAAGAGTTGATTTAGGATATCAATCTTAATTTAGTTTCCAGTTATTAGCCCTACATTTTTATATTAACCAAGATGTCATGACAATGTATCAGATTAATATGTAGCTAACTTTTTTTAAATCAGGGAAATGGAAAGATTACACCAGCTTCAACTTTTGACATGGATAAATTAAAATCCACTCTGAAACAATTTGTAAGAGATTGGAGTGAAACTGGGAAACCTGAGAGAGATTCTTGCTATCAGCCTATCATTAATGAAATTGTAAAGAACTTTCCAAAAGACATATGGTAAATACCTTTTAAAATATTTATTTAAGAGAAGATATGCACAATAATGCATTTCTGGTAAAGGTTACTGGAACTGGTCTTTGAAAATTTGTTTAGATCATAAGGAAAAAATTGTCATGAATGTTTGCCGTCTTTTTAAATGGCTTCGCTTAAAATGTAATTGTGATTACCAAACAGATCAGCAAAGAGATTAAAGTTTATAGTTACAAGAATAACATACCACTTAACTTTGATAAAATAGTTTTTTTTTAATTAGCTGTAACAGCATTTCATAATTTGGAAAGATATGTTGAGAAGACCACAAATCACTTGGCTATATCTTCCTTTTATTTTTTTAAGAGCCAGAGATGAAAGGAACTAAAAGCGCTCTGGTACCACAGCTCTTTTGTGAGACCTAATAATTGTATTTTATGTCAAGCAGAGAGCAAATAAACCATTGGAAGGGAATAGCAGTAGTATTAGTGGTCTCTATAGGTAAGATTTAGTTATTAGAGATTCTTTATTAAATGGACATAGCATGGTAGTCTTGACCCACAGTCTAATGTTTCCCTTGTCTGTGTTGAGAGAATTCATTTGATAACTGTGGTGGGCTAAGATAAAAAAACGAAATCTGTTTTAATCTCACTTTAACACAGCTTGTAATTGCTACTGCATTACTGAAGAAAAAAAAAGCTAAAAAGCTCATTCATAATATAACACGAATACCCTTCCCTTGTTAGATTCAAGGCATTCAAGAATGTCTTCAAATATAGAAAAAATTACGGTAAGTTTTTATATATTTAAATAAAAGGGTTTGACTTTCTCAAGAACCCCCACTTCCCCATCCAGCTTTGTAGAAAAGGGGATATGTGTGTGTGAATTTCTAACTGTAGGGATATTAGTAAATGTTAAGGATTAGCATTTTTCTTTTTTCCTTCTTTTGAAATATAAAGGTTTTCCCCCCTTCTGTACAGTAAGGTTCTTTAAAAAACAACAAAAGCCAGATAGTGGGGTTGCTCATCTGTGATCTATTTTGAAATATTTTGTACTATAGACAAAGTCTCAGCAAAGTTATAGTATGGCCAGCCCAAGTCATTGACCATACTAGCATGTCCTCTGCACAGTAAAAGTCAAAGACAACAATGTTAAATCTCA
Organism: Oxyrhabdium leporinum; assembly: GCA_032468155.1. Classification (NCBI taxonomy): domain Eukaryota; kingdom Metazoa; phylum Chordata; class Lepidosauria; order Squamata; family Cyclocoridae; genus Oxyrhabdium; species Oxyrhabdium leporinum. The sequence continues at coordinate 88,986 of JANHFL010002394.1, forward strand.
AGAATCAACAAAATAGAGACATTCTATGTGGATATGTCTTTATTTAAAGAAGCAGAAGTTTGTTCTTTGAATGTAATGTGGCTTATTCACCTGGAAAGTTAAGAAATATGTTATTTCTTAGTATACATATTGAAGCAATACATAAAGAAATCATCCCAGCATGTTCTGAATGTTTACTTCTTTTTCTAAACAATATCAAAACACCACAGTCAGATGAAATATTTTAAATGCTATAATTAATGATACTGTGGTGAGGGTTGGGCATTGAACTATGCCACCTATATTTTTAATTAAGCTTAACCTCTATTTTAGACCTGTCAAACTGGTGGCCCGCCAGCTGGATATATCATGCATAGGCCACGCCCATCCCAGCTCTGCAAAGGCAAAAAATGCCACAATACATTGCGATCCGACCCATGACGCGATTGAGTTTGACACCAGTGCTCTATAGCAAATAAAATGCTACAATATTGTGACTTTATAAAAGTTCACATTTCACATTATTTTCATTGGAAGTAATAAAAGAATCAAAAATATATTTTTAATGGGAAGAATGAGTTCCTTAGTTTTGCATATTTTTTAAGATCTGGGTTTTATTTTTGAGAAAGCTAATTTCACTTCTTGTCTCACATTTATTTTGAATCAAGTTTCAAAAACAACTGTAGAAAATCTGACAGTTGTCCAGGGAGAATGATCCTCCTTCCCTAACCCCTCCCCCCATTTATAATCCCCTCAGATTTCTTTATGTTCCACATTTTGAAAATCCCTTTCTTAAAGAATTTGGCTAGTCTAAATAAGTGTAATCATTTGTTCATTTGGAAAAAGACTTCGATTTTTCAAGACTTCGATTTATTCAATTTATATTTTACTTTTCTGCTCAGTCAGGAACTCAGGAAAGCTGAATATTAGATTACATTCAATGTTCCAAGAGCAGATTTCTGCTTATACAGGATTACCTGTCCCAAATCTGTTAGAGAAGGTCTTAGTCCTGGAACATGCTTGAACCTCTACCCAGAAATATAGGCTAAGATTAACAATCTTATCTACTGCCTAGAACACAATCTTTCAGTGGAATAACACTGGATCCAGTACGATATTGGTGGATGCACATAGTCATATGTGAAATTCAAACAGGTTTGAGTTTTTGCAAAAGAAGTATATATTATTCTTGAGTATTAATATTATGAGTTAAATCGAGCAAAAGTGGAGCCAACAACCAAGGCCAAATAAACTCTGGTTCTTGGTTAATTATTCTCTGAACAAGGAGAGGACTTGAGATTGCCCACAAGTGCTCTATACAGATAACTCCTTGCAAGAAGGCTCTGAGACAGGTTGCTGGAGGGTTAGAGCTCTGGGACACAATGAAATAACCATCTTGCTGAAATTGTGCTTTGTGCCTTTAAAAAGGACACTGGGTTCACATACTTTTCAAATCACTTTTGGCTATTGCTTGTTAACTGCTTTTCAGCTATTAAGAATCCTTGCACTGACAAGTTTTACAGCATTAGGTGAGTGTCCTTCAATCCTTAGCAAAATAAGTTTTAAATGAAAGTTTAAAGACTTACAAAAACAAATCTTATTTTTTGGAATAAACAGCAAAAGACTTATTATAACGTTGATTTTTGAAAGTTACAAATGAAGGGTCCAGATGGATTTGAATTAAGAATCCTTTCTGTAGGAAAATGCTTTGGTTTTAATTCTTTAAAAAAAAGGATGAGATTTGGAAGGTTGAGAGAGAACCAGAAGGAACTAAAAATTATAATTAGAGGAGAATAATACTTAAATTTGATTTACTAATACAGAACGAAGCAAAATATTTTAGACATTGGACACATTGAAGACTGTTTTGGGACAATGGAGTCAAATTAATTTTTAGAATTTTTTAGATTTTTAAAAATTTTTAAAGTTAAAATTAATTTTTATTTGTTACAAAGGGGGATGTTATATAAGTTACAATTATTTAAAAGTGGATTTAAAATGATAGGCTACAAGAATGTTATGAAAAAGCTGCTCTATTTGATATATAAAATGCTATTATAATTATTATATTTTAATTATAATTAAAAAGACATATTAATAACAAGGCAAAAGAGTGGCCTGGTTTCTTATATTGGATTTACAAAAGAGGCTTATTAAAGCTTTTAAGCATTTTGTGAGAAGGATCAAAGAAATGAAAGGTAATAAAGCTCTAGTACATTATTTGAAGGGATTAAAAATCAAGATTGTTAACAAAAAAGGAAGGATTCTAAAATTGATTTCTTTGATCAAGGTTAAAATAGATATGTTGTTATTTCTGGTAACCCTTCATATACATTTACTGGTTAGGACTGAAATGAGGCAGTTAAGTATTGTTTATTGATAAGATATGGACATGGAAAAAAGAGATCATTTGTTTTATTTTAACAGAAGGTGGTAAGTTTCTAAAATTGCTTAGACTTGTTGGGATGAAGGGAGATGATACTGACTGATATATATTCCCTTTACTATATTCTTTTACCTTAGTTTCTATACTTTTTTTTTCTTTTATGAACTTTTTATTTTTCCTTTCCTTTTTCCTTTTTTAGTTTGTATTGGTTTTTATCTTTCCAATTGTAATTTTTAATAAAATTACTATTAAAAAAGATACTAATGTTTGGTATAGTGGTTAAGATGTTGGCCCAGAAACCAGGAGACTCATGAGTTCTAGTCCCATTTTAGGCATGAAAGCCGGCTGGGTAACTTTGGGCCAGTCAATCTCAGCTCTTGTCACAGGTTTGTTGTCGTGGAGAAAATAGGAGGAGGAAAATGTATGAAGTGTTTTCCACCTTGAATTACTTACAAAGTAATAAAGGCAGTATTAAACAAATAATATATAAAAGAGTTCTTTAAAATACTGATGAGCTTATATAGCTTAGTGTTGTGTGTCTAAAAAAAGTCAGCATCTCCTGATTGTTTATGTTATACATTTCACTTGATTAAAGATTGAATCACTATTCATAGTCATTTGATTATACTAAGTCTTTCCTAGTATGCTTGCCTTATCCAGATGTGTATAGAGACGTTTCCTGAAGATGGGCAAAGAGCAATATAAACAAATTGATTCCTGTTTTTGTACTGAAAGAAACTTGTTAGCAACAATAATGATATAAGTTCTAATAGCTTTCATGTAACATTAAAATGAATTAATACATAACCATTGAGCCTTTTAATCAGTTAGCTGGAACACAGGTTAATTGATGACCATAAGTCCAGTTTATTTTTATTTTTATTTTTTAGAATGTTCATTTCTGTCCAGTATCAATTTTTCAGAATCCAAGGGATATTTCCCTATGTATTTATAGTTGTATCATTTTATGTTTTAAAACTTATTATCATTTTTACATGGTCGTTTCAGGACTGTTAGAAATTGTCTAAACTTTATTTAAGCTTACATAGCATATTTTTCATATGCAGGGAAAGGAAGTTATTTTGCTGGGGAATAGTCAGCTGACTGTTTTAATTCTCGAAATAATTCTAATAATTGAAATAAGGCCTTCAGCTCTTAGACAACATAACTATTGTTGAGAATTTTGGAAATTAACTTCACATATCTGGAGAGGCCAGAAGCTGGGAAAGGCTAATTCAAAACATGCCTCAAAAGGCATGGTAATGCTCAAGGCTCTCAGGATTTAATATGTACCATTGCAGAAAGTAAAGAAGCATTTTGTACAATGGGCTGGCTACGGTATTTGTATTTAAAGATTTTCCTAAAACATTACAGACGGATGATCGTAAAACATATGTTAACTGGCTTCATTCTGTTAATAGCAATAGCAGTTAAACTTATATACTGCTTTCTAGTGCTTTACAGCCCTCTAAGCAGTTTACAGAGTCAGCATATTGCTCCCAACAATCTGGGGTCCCCATTTTACCGACTTCAGAAGGATGGAAGGCTGAGTCAACCTTGAGCCAGTCACAATCAAATTCCTGGCAATGAGCAGTGAGTTAGCGTGCAATACTGCATTCTAACCACTGCACCACCATGGCTCTTAATGGAATGGAATGCAAAGTAAAACATGCATGCAGAATTTGAATAGCAGTATACTATGTTTATTGGGATCCACTGAAATCACCAAATAGTAAGATGGTATTTCATAGAATGGTATGGACGTCAGAGTAATAGAATAGAACATTTTGGTAAAGGATATGGTCATGGCTGGTCTTTGGTATGTTACAGATTTTCAAACATTATTCACCAAGCTAATTATTCAATGCTGTATTTGTAAGCTTGAAAGTAAATTGTTGTCTTAAGTACAAAGTATAGCATAGCTGACTGGGGAATTCTGGGAGCTGGAAGTCCACAGGTCTTGAAGTTGCCAAGGTTGGACACACCAGTCTAGATAGCAATAGCAATAGCGTTCAGACTTATATACCGCTTCATAGTGCTTTCCATCACTCTCTAAGCGGTTTACAGAGTCGGCATATTGCCCCCAACAATCTGGGTCCTCATTTTACCCACTTCGGAAGGCTGGAAGGCTGAGTAGATAGTAATCTTACCATTGTTTATTTATTTATTTACAAATTTATCTGGGAGGAAATCCTTTTAAATAAAGTGGAATTAAAATGTTACAAGACAAGGGTAGGTTTTACATTTTAAGTTTGTGCAAAGTGCAAACAAAAATCACAATATTCTTCTGTGCAACCTGAAGAATGAAACCAGTGATTTTTAAAAAGATACTTTCTTTTCTGAAATTATATTGCTGTAGTAGCTTCCGTGTATTTAAAAGAATCAGGCCACTTGCAGGACTGAGACCAGAAAAAAATACACATTGTAAAACATAAGTTGAGCAAATTTAAATAAACATAATGAATAGTTTTCTGTATGTAGAGTCCGTAGACATGTCGAAGAAGACTTTTTGCTAGAATAAACCAAGCTTGGGAAATAGAAGACACGATCCCAGATGAATTGGCATTATTTCTCTCAAATATATTTAATTAAAGATTAACCCTTTTTCTTGTTTCAGGGATCTCTCCAAAGTAAATGTCCTGGTCCCTGGTGCCGGGCTAGGTAGATTGGCCTGGGAAATAGCTATGCTTGGTTACACTTGTCAAGGAAATGAATGGAGCCTCTTTATGCTCTTTTCTTCTAATTTTGTACTGAACAGGTACATATACCGTCTTGTTCGTGTGGTTCTACGCTTGTGTTTTTGAACCGGCCAGCGCTGACACTGTTATTTCATGAAACTCAGGTTCTTTAACTGAATGTTTGGGTGTTTGATATTTCACCTGCTTCTTTAAATTATTTCAATGCTAAGCTAATATGCCTTATGGATGTTATCTGGGGGGAATGTATGGTATTTCATATGTGCTCATTTTAAGTGGCTACGCTTACCGTTTCAGATGCCATTTTCAGGTTGACAAACAATGTTCAAATTGGTTAAATAGTTTTTTCAGTTGTATATAATGGGAAATGATATAGTAATAGTGAGCAGTCCATGGGTTACATGGTGCTTCTCAGCACATCTACTATCAAAATTCATCTGCAAAATGGCTAAAAGGTTTCTTCCACGCTTAAACCTCCAATGCTTATCACTAAATTGCCATGTTTTTGCCCGATTCCAGAGTTCTTTTTATAAATAAAAGTGGAAAACTCTAGAAAGGCAAACTGCTCTTACTTGTAAGTTGCTGAATATCTTGGAGAGAGAAAAAAAATGGGCCTGCCCTTTCTAGCTCACCTACAAGAGGTTAGACATTTGAGTTGTCTGCAATCTGTTTTAATTTTAAAGATTTTAATTTTAAGCAATGAATAAAGTTGTTTCAGAGTTGCTTAAAGTTGCTTAAAAAAACTAAACTCCATTTCTTTAAGAGTCTTAAGCTTTTAAACAGCAAATGTTTTTTCTAGTTGTTTCTTTGTAGGTTACAAATAATAAGTAAAATCTTGCAGCAATTATTTTTAAGAAAGAAATGTTAATTATCAGGTTGTTTTTGAAAGAACACAAAATAAAAGATTAAACTTTATATTGTTTAATAAAAATAATTAACTTTTTGATAATTATATGTTACAGATGCTGTGAAACTAATTCATGTAAATTATATCCCTGGATTCATCAATTTAGCAATAACAAGAGATCTGCTGATCAAATACAGCCAATTTATTTCCCGGATGTTGATCCTCACAGTCTTCCTCCTGGTGCCAACTTTTCTATGACAGCAGGCGATTTTCGAGAAATCTACTCTGAGAGTAGTAAGTGGGGAGGGGCAGTAACTAGACTTGGAAAATGAAATTTGTCAAATTCTCAAAAACAAGGCAATATTAGACAATTAGAATTATTTTTGTAAATAATTAAAAAAGCCTTAGATTAAAAAAATGAAGACATCTCCGTTTTTCTATTAAAGTGTCTTGTAATTTTACTGAAAGATATTTAGACTCTTTAATCTCATCTGTTTGGGTTGTTTTATCAGTTAGCAAATAAGACTTGATCGTGCTTTAGCATTACAATAAAGAGCAGAAAAGTCTTTGTGGAAAATAATAAGATTTGATCAGCTTCTTTTTCCTTTTCTCCCAGATAGAAAATACAGACAGTTCTCAACTTATGACCATTTATTCAGTGACCATTCAAACTTATGATGATGCTTAACAAATGATGGTTACAAGCAGGCTTTGGAGTTCTGGCCATCCCAGCACTCCTGTGATCATATGATTGTGATCTGCTCACATTTAATTAATAGCAGTGCCCTACAACGTTACCACCTGTTATGACCTTCTCTGCTAGCTTCCCCAGAAAGTCAATGGGGAAGCTGGCAGGGAAGGTCACAAGTTGCTGCAGTAAGTCTCCTCCATCCCTGCACCTTTCCCCATCCCCTTTGCATTCGTGTGGTATCGGCCTTTGCACATCCCCATGCACCTTTCCTGTGCCTCCTCATCACTCATGCATCTTTGTTCACCTTCCCCAAATCTTGCCATGCCCCTCTCGCATCCTTGTGGAAACTCCCGGAGCCTTGCATAACTTCCTTGTGCACCCTTGCATACCTCCCTCATACACTACTCTGCACCTTGTGTTCTCCCATTCCTAGCAGCAGCCAGTTATCTGCTTGCCAGCTGCTTGCAAACCACCCGGAACTTGCAATTTCCTGCTGGCTTCTCCACTGACAGGAAGGTGCCTTGCATAACGACTGTGGGATTCAGTTCACAGTGGCAACCGGGACTGCAGGGATTGCTTTACTAAGCAGTGTGGGTTGAGCTTTTAAGACCACATTGCTTAATGACCTAAATTTCAGTCCCAATTGCCATCATAAGTCAAGGACTACCTGTAAACCAGAATCACTTTAACAGTATCATCTACAGAACAAGTAATGATTTAAAATAGATTCAAGTTTTTTTATGTTAAAAACTTACAAAAAACACAAACACAGAACACAGTGGTTGAAATGGTCTTGTTTAACCTTTGACTAGAATTCATTTTACCTTTACATGGCTGTGTGTATTGACAGAAGGACAAACCAATAAACTGAACTGGTAGTTCTCTAAAGATTTTATACAGGGGGGACTTTTGGAAGCAGAAGACATTGCTACCTCTTTCATTAAATGGCTGCAAGCTTCTTGAGAGAACATCTTCTGTTTTTAGCTTTTTTTCTCTATTACTAGTAATGTCTAATTAAGTACTATTACTAGAGATTCTTGCTAGTTACTTTAGGCTAATGATAGTTAAAATCAAATGGTTCAATTCTACAAATTATGAATGTATTGGATTCTTCTGCATAAGTAGACTCTTTGGAATTTACTATTTACAACACATAGTTGCAGCTAAGGAAATGGGTGAAAATTAAGACACTGAACTGAGCACAGATAACTATCACTCTTAAGTCTTCTTTATCATAGTAACCTGCAAGCTTCACTACACAGCTAGACTATTCTCTGTTCCTGTTTCTATATACAGATATATGGGACTGCATAGCAACCTGTTTCTTCATAGACACGGCACACAATGTCATTGATTACATTGATACAATATGGAAAATACTTAAACCGGGAGGAATATGGATCAATTTAGGTAATTTACTAGATCTTTTGAGTTTAATAGAAAGGGCTGAAGTATTTGTATATTGTAATTTAAGTATGATATGAGGGAATTTCAGCTTGATCTAAACCCTTTGAATTAATAGCATTGTCAGTTTATAAGTTAAAGCTTTTGATAGTCTTTTATTTCAATTCGTTTTGGGGAAAGAAACCAATCAATCAACCAGAATAGAACTGGAAGGGACCTTGGAGTTCTTCTAGTCCAACTCCCTGCTCCAGCAGGAGACTATATACCATTTCAGACATTCAAATCAAAGTAGATCGCCAGAAGGATCTTAGAACAGAATCTACCTTTAAATTGGAAGAAAATGCAAATGTGCTTCAGGCATTACTTACCTGTGTATTTACCCAGGCCTTCAGATCATCTACGGAGTCCTACCTCCAACTCTTTTCATTAGAGGAGGTAAGGTCAGAGAGAGAACCTTTGTGGTGGGACCCCATTCATGGAATTTCTTCGCCAAAGATGCTCGAATGATGATCATACTAGCAGCATTTCAGTGCCAAATGAAGACCTTTCAGGATTTTATATTGTTTATATTTGCATTGTCTTTGAGTATAGTACAGTTGTCTTAATTTATATGATGTGTTTATTTTGCGTTTTATATTTTTTATTCAGACTGTATTTTTAGCGTGCTATGTTGTAAACTACCTGAAGAGCTTCAGCTACTGGGCAGGGTTTGTTTTTTTTTAAGAATTAATAAATTATTCTTGATTTCAGAAAGATTTGATAAAGTTACTGCTTTTTCTAATACATCCTAGGTCCTCTTCTTTATCATTTTGAAAATTTAGCAAATGAATTATCTATTGAATTGAGCTATGAGGATATAAAAAATGTAATATTACAATATGGATTCCATATTCAGGTAAGAAATGTTGATTTTCACATACCAATAATAATGTTAATATATAATTCCTCACCCTGTTCATTCTTCATCACATGATTAATTACTATGATAGTAACAAGGTGATTAATTTGTCAATATTCCATAATGAAGCTTTGGGAAAAAGTGCCCTTTGGGCAGAAAAGATTTTTTTTTTAAAAATCAGACCATCAGAACATGATTTTTGCATATTTAGAGCTGCCTAAACATGCAAAGATTGATGGGGACTATGAATAAAAACAAAATAGAATAAAAGAACTCCCAGGATAAATGGACATGCAAGTGTTGGTGGAGAGAAGGGGAGAGTAAATGTTTGTGTTGGGGACAGGAGAGGCATAGTGATTGATTCTTAATTGTTTATGGACGTGTTCTAAAAGAAGAGAAGGGCAGTTGGGAAGAACACACGAGATTAAATTTTTCACCTAATGCTGACCTGCTGATAAATTTCAGTTGTGTAGCATTACAGTAGCATTTCATGTTTGAAATGAAATGCAGCTAACTAAAGAAAATACTGTTTATTTTTCAGATGGAGAATGAATCTGTTTTGACAACATACACTGTGAATGAATTATCTATGATGAAATACTATTATGAATGTGTGATGTTTGTGGTTAGGAAACCAGAAAGCAGTATCTGAAACAGACTGTCCAAAAAGAGTATTGCTGGCATTTTTTGTTAACAATGTTAGCAGAACATGAAGTGGCCTGTAAGGGATGACTGGACCCAGCCTCTTATTAGTGGTGCCTTTTTATTCCTAACAGAATGTAACTCTTTATTTTCTACACTCCTTAATGATATCCAAACATGCATTTCTGCATTATTTATATTTGGGTTATTAATGTGGAATTCTAATATTTATGTATCTACTCTTTCCGTTTTATTTAATTGGTAATTTCGAAAAGATAGATATTTTAATACATTATTGACATTCATCGTTCTCTGTAATATTTGTACTACATTTGTATGAAAGAAACACTACCGGATACAAAACTAACCCCCCCCCCTCCCCACAGACATATTGTTTAGAAAACAAATACAAATCTTACTTAAAGTATTTTGATCAGTATTTTAGTGATTTTTCTAAAAGGGTTCCCCCGCCCCCCATTGCAAGTACTGCAAAAAGCCTCATGTGAATGTGGCTGTTTACATCTCAAAGCTTTAGAAAAAATAAGAAAACTTTTGTAAAAAAAACCCTCACATTTGTCCTCATAAGAATTTTATACACAAAATTGATTGACGCATAGAGCTGCAATCAGTAATGTTGCTTTTGCTCATACCATGTTGAGCATATGGATAAATAGTTTGAAGCACTGATATATGTAAACTGTTACTATAAATGTATTACTTGTCTAAATGAGACCGTAGATAGGTTTGTAATATTTTGTCACAAATCCCAAAATGGAGATCTGGAAGTATTCCTAAAAGATATCTGGCATTGATTCATACTGTTATTGAAGGCATTATGTTTCATAGAACAAGTTCATACATGGTAAAACCATTTTTTTTTAGGTCAGTGCTATTGGTAATTGTGCTGAACTTCCCCACATTATGATATACTGACACATATGTGAACAAACTGGATAATTATGTTTTGAGAAATGTACTACAGTCCTAGATCTCATGATGTAACTTGTTAGAATCTGTCATAATTTTGCACTGATTACTATATGATTACTCCTTACTAGGCCTAACTTGGGCACCAGCTCTGTTTGGATTTATGCATTACTCACTGCCCTGAATTCTAGTTATTTAAGTACAGTTTATGCAAGATTTCTTTAAAATTAATCCTAGGTAAATTTATGGAAATTAATATACCATCTCTCAAAACAAAGTTAGGCATTCTTCTATACACTTAATATATCTTAGCTTGCAAATATAGTCCAAAATGCTTCTAGTGAATTGAGCTAAGATGATATAATCTAGAGCAAGGGTATCAAACTCGCGCCATCATGGTGATGTATCAGGACTTTTTCCTCCTTCGCTAAACCGGGTTGGAGCAGGCCCAACAGTGACGCATCCGGGACAGGGGCCGCGAATTTGACACCCCTGATCTAGGGCACATGACTGGCTTTTGAGATACCAAATAATGCAAGAGAATCAAGATTTATGTTTTCTCTTATGCTACTAAGGCCTAGTTAACCATTATGTGTCCTTTTCAAGTTGAAAGGCTAGAGAATAATTTTGCTTCCTGCTGTACTTGAACTAGAAATAGAATATATTGCTCTGTGAGCAACGCTGTTAGTTATTTAAGCTCATGGTGCAAAAAGCCAACATTCAAATTTGTTTTTTAAGTTACTTGGCTCAGTATAAACTGCAGAATATGAAACCTTTGTGATTTTGAAAAATGATCTTTTAAGGAAAACTGAATTCCCATATTAGAGCAAGCTGTAGCCATTCTGTTAGTCCCAGATGTAGATACATGTTCAAAGTTGCCTTTCAGTGCAAAACGTACCTTAGAGTAAGTTCTGTTGAAGTAAGTGGGGTTGATTTCTCAGCGGGTATTGGATTGCTCTATTGATATTTTCCCCCTATCTTTGCTAAGTACAGGGCACAACTTCTATGTCTACTTTTCAATCCTAGAAAATGTTATTTTATAACTTAAACTCTGAAATTACTTTGGGACTAATGTAATTTATGCATCAGTGCTCAAATAATTTTTATTGTACATCAAGTGTCTTAAATACATCAGATTTATTTGCTTTTTACATTTTGTTGTTAAAATTGCAAGTGTTAATCCTTTAAGTCATTAAATTAACATTTTCTTTCCAATTTTTTCCATTCCCCATTCAAACTAATTTCCATGTAAAGTATTTGTGTGTATACTTTGAAATTCGGCAGTAACTAATTTTTGAGGAATATTAAGTTCTTTTTTTTCTTCTACATATGTACAATACTTCCAGAGTACGAACATTGCAAAGATTTCTGAAAATTGGGAATTAGGATTCATTTTTCAATACTGATATGTAGAATTCATATTCTGTATCTTACAATAGAACTATCATGGGTTACTGTTTGTTAATTTTTGTATGTATGTTTGCATACCCTTTGTATATTTGCACACAATAGAAAATTATCTATTTTAATCAAAGGAGGCTGGCAGTTGTGATCATTTTATGATCATGTGATATATAATTTTAAAAGGTACATATGCAGCCCCATTAAATGAAAGTAAATTACAAAATGTAAAGTATCCTTTATTTCAAATAGTGACTTTGCAACCATCTGTGAATATTACTTCCAAGTAATGTAGCAAATGAAGTTTAATTTTTTTCTATTGATCTATAATGGAACTATGACCACTATTCTGCTGTTTTTGCAGTATTACTGACCTTGCTTCCATTGTGTAAATTATCTCTGAATACCTTTTCGTCATCTTTTTATTAGCTGAAAATGACATATCTTGGTGCCTGAAAGTTTGTGAATCCTTATCTTGCCTCATTTAAATAACAAATTTTTGGGTATTTAGTAGCCTGATTTTCACAATGCAGGTATGTCATGGATTAAACAAGAGAGATTTTAGAGGATTTTTTTTTTAATCCCAGCTGCTGATACTCACTAGTCTGGAAAAGATGATAAAGCTACAGGTAGTCATTGACTTACAACAGTTCATTTAGTGACTGTTCAAAGTTACAGTTTCAAGTTATTGAAAACAGTGACTTATGGCCATTTTTCACACTTACGACTGTTGCATCATTGCCATGGTCGTGTGATCAAAATTCAGACTTGGCAACTGACTCATATTTATGACGGTTGCAGTGTTCCGGTGAGATCACCTTTTGTAACCTTCTGACAAGCAAAGTCAATAGAAAAGCCAGATTCATTTAACAGCTGTATTACTAATGTAACAATTGCAGTGAGTCACTTAACAATTGTGGCAAGAAAGGTCGTAAAATGGGGCAAAATTCACTTAACAATGGAAATTTGGGGCTCAATTGTGGTTGTAAACTGAGGACCACCTGTATTTTCACAGCGTTTGGAGCCTACCATTCCACTCTCAGGCAAATTATGTACAAATGAAAGCAGTTCAACACCACTGTTATATTAAACAATAACAATGCAATACATAAAATTATGTATTTGATAGTGCCAATATTTGGTAAACAACTCTATCTCTCAAAGCCTTGTTGAAAAATCACCTTTTAACCGTTTTTTTAAAAAACAGAAGAGACAGGCAGCTATTCCATAGGTGGACACTAACTAAAAGAAATGCTCGCTTCCAAAATTTTAAGACAAATCGGAGTAAAATGAGGAGGAGAGCTATGGAGAAAAATCAATAGCATTTACTCCAACATACAATTTAATGGAAAATTAACGTAAAATGTTGTATACAGGGTATAGGAATCCAACAGTTTTCAAATTAGACAAATTTTATTACTAGATAATTCCAAAACACCTAATTAAAATATAGCACAATTTGTTAAGTTACATGTTGATAGCTGCAAAAATAAATATACCCAACAATTGGGAGAAAAAACCTTTGCTGATGGTACGCGATATAAGATTAGGAGAAATTGGAATATGCAACAATGGCAAAATTAATAGGGTTGTACATATGCATAATAAAAATTCAGATTGCAGCGGGAATAGTTTGATAATAAACTACAGCAAAGAAAATTTAGGTTTCTAGGAAAAGAATAAAAATAATGAAATTACCTACTAGCCATTATCAATGTTCAATGTAAAGTGCAAATGTTTAAGTTGTAGTTAGCAGTTTGGAAATAAATGGGAAGGAAGGGAAAAATATATTTAAAAAAAATCCGTAATATTTTTTCACTGATGTTTTATTATTTTTTTCTTCACATCTTCATTCTTTTGTCAAGAAAATTAAAAAGTGTTTTGATATACATGACTCCTATTCCTCCATTTGTGAAGAATTCTGGCAGCATTCAGTAGTCTTGTTTCCATTGCTCAATACATACATACAAATACACCTGCATACATTTTAGTTCCATATAGTGTAATGGTATATGGGAATGATCTTGGGAGACGAGGAAGAATCACAGTCAGTCAGATAAGCCTGCAGAAGAAATAGGGACATGGCAAAATCTCAGAAGAGATCCTCTAGTTTTTTTGACTAATATGGGATTGGGGGAGGGGGGGGGAGAGAATGTACTTTTAGACTTGCAAGATTCTGTTAATGTAACCTTATAATAAAGATAGAGCTACGGTAGTAGTTCTGAGACTTATGATTGGATTACTCGCTAGGCTAATTGGACAACCTCTCAAGGCCAGCTGACACCAGTCTTTTAAGTATGTACTTCACTTCCTATCCCTTAAAGTCCTGTGATTAAGAAGATGTCTCTACGAGCATACTATCTGTCTTGTAGATTTCTCATTGCTTGGTAGGTAATAGAATTGCATATCTCCATCAAGGTTGTATTCCTCGAGCAGGCATATGCAATTTGCTGAGCTTAGGCCATGTGCAGCCTTGGATAGCTAGTAATGCAGTTCCACAAGATTGTAAACTTCTAACATTGTTACCTGTTATTTATATACATTAACTATATTGTATATTTTATATGGGGCCCAAAACAATTCCTATTGACTCAACATAAGCCAAAAAGTTGGACACCCATGGTCTAGAGCAGGGCTGTCAAGCTCCCAGCCCCGGGGCCGGATATGTCACGCACTGGCCATGCCCATGCCTGCTTTAGCAAAGGGAGAAAAAGTCCCAATACGTCACGTGACGCTGCCATGACAAAGTGAGTTTGACACCCGTGGTTTAGAGTAAGATGCCAAATTGTCTGTCCCCAAAAACCATCTTGAGTGTCGTGTCATATCCTTATTCTTTCACCATGTCAATGTTCCTATCTGCCCTCTCAACCTCATTCTCAGTCCATCCTTAAGCACCACACCAAGGGTCCCCGGGCCACGGCCCCTTCATAACCGGGCTGCAGAAGCGGTGGGTGAGTGCAAGCATGTACACAGTTCCACTTACACAACAGGCAAGAGAGTGCACGGCTGCATTTGTGAACGGTGTGGCTGCATGCCTACTACTTGTGCACATGGAGCTGCGCACAGATGCGCTAACCACTCAACATAGAACCATTCCCTCTCCCACCACCGCTGGTTCTTAAAGCCAGAAAGATTGGAGACCTCTGACCTACACAACGGCCACTACTTAAGCCAGACAAGACTAGCAGAGCGCTTCTGTGAGCAACAACTAGCAGAAGACATGATTAAGTTTCCTTAATTTCATAACGCATGGACAGACTTAACCATAGTTCCAACTTGGAAACCCAGACCATCGCAGATCCAAGTCCAAAACGACTAGATAATTCCTGGAAGCCTGGTCCTCTGACAAACTGGCCATCAACAGGCACGCAGACATAACCCACACCTACAAACCATTCAGAAGAGGCAGTCGGCAACCCAAAAGGAACACATGACCAAACACCTCCTCCCCAGCAATCTAACACGCAGATGAGCAGAGAGTAATACAAAGATTAACATTAGGCATTAATCAAAAAGCAATGCCCCAAGCAAGCTGACAGTAAATAGCCCAACTAAGGAATCACCAAAACCACTCCCCCCCACCCCAGAACAAAATAAGAACAAAGCCCATTCCTTACTAGCACTGATAATGTTACCTAGTTGGATAATGAAACGTTTTCCAAAACAAAAAACCAAAAAAAACCCCCCAAGCTTACCAAGGACTATCGACGTCCTCTTAGTTCCTTTCCTAGCCATCAAGAATAAAAGGAAGGCGGGCATGCACAGCAACTTATGTCCCCGACAGAGGGCGCACGCGACCGGAGTACAAACCAAAAGTATCACGCTGTCCTGCGCGCTCTTCCAGTAGTAGCCCCGCCCCCGTTTGCAGCAGTTACGCCTGCGCAGCGAAGCTAAACAGCTCCCTCGGAGGCTCGGCCAAAGCCGGCCTCGATGGCTAAGCGCAGAGCGGAGGCGGTGGCCTGTCGCGCGCCTTGCCAGCCGCGCTCCTTTCCGCGCGCGCCTCCTTCCAAGCGCTCGCGGAGCGATCTCGAGCGGCGGGGGTCGCGAGGCGCAGCGCTCTGGCGGGAGGAATACGGCGGGCAGAAGAAGCGCAAATGGACGGTTGTCGCGGAGGGAGGCGACGAGGCGGGGGCCGGCGGCAAGAGGCTGGCGGAAGGAACGGCGCGGCGGGAACCCGAGCGACGGCTTCCTGTAGCCGCTGGGATGGCGACCGAAGCGGCGGCTCTCGCCGGAGGAGATGCAACGAGCAGTCAGGGAGGGCCCGAGAAGGTGAAGAAAGCGAGATGCCCCTTTTTTTTGGGGGGGGGGGGCTTCTGGGAAACTGTTGTTTAGGGGCCCGTCTGTTGCTTCAAGGCGGGCGAGCATCAGGCGGGACAGCTTCCGTCGCGGAGGTCGGCGATGGCGTAATAGGAGGAGTAATAAATCCGTTTGGGCTCATCTGTCTGGGCTGCCCAGCCTTTACTGGGGAAGGGACGGTCGCTTGGGACTCCTTTCCCGCTTTTGCGAACCGTAATCTATGGATGCTAGCTGGTTAAGTCCTGGGTTGGGAAACGGTTAGGTGATTAACAAATAAAGGAATAACGGCCAGTGAAGGGGACGTTGTGGCGCAAAACCTTGGAAAAAGCAGAAAGGGAATACAGGTAGTCCTCGACTTACAACCACAATTGAGCCCAAATGTTTCTGTTGCTAAGAGAGATGTCTGTTAAACTAGTTGAGTTTGGTCCCATTTACAACCTTTCTAGCCACTGTTGTTAAGTGAATCACTGCAGTTGTTAAGCTAATGACGGTTGTTAAGCGGATCTGGTTTCCCCATTGACTCTGCTTGTCAGAAGATTGCAAATGGGGAATCGCATGACCCTGGGACACTGCAACTGTCATAAGTACGAATCTGTTGCCCAGCGCCTGAAATTTGATCACGTGACCATGGGGATGCTGCAACGGTCCAAGTGTGAAAAGCGGTCAAGCCACTTTTTTCAGTGCTGTTGTAACTTCAAACGGACACTAAATGAAGTGTTGTAAGTCAAGGACTATCTGTACCAGTTTATTAAGGGCTTCTGAGAATTATTTTTTTAAAAATCTCTAAATTGGATGGATAAAAACCAAGGTGGTAGAGCCACCTTAGGCTTCGGCTGTCACAAAGTTATTCAAAGACTGAGCTTGTAATTGTATTCACAATTCTGTGTGAATAAATCCTGCTGTTATCCCAAAGGTGCTTTTTCTGAAAAGGCAAGTGGTTTCGTTGTATTAGAAGCAAAACGATTAAAAGAAAAAACTAAGAAAGTCCAGTTGCCTTTTGGTAAAAGCACCTTAGGAACAACCATATGACTTATTGGGATGATTGAGAACCTCCACCCTGTTTTTAGTTAACTGTTTTATTGTATGCCATCCAAAGTTGCATTTGTGAGATGAGCGACTGGTATAGACTTGATACATAAACCAATTTTTGCAGAAAATACATTTTTTTGAATATACTTCTTGTGGAGGTGACTGTGACATAGAAAGTAAATTGACTAAATTTCTTTGGGCCTGCGTGTTGTAGGCTGTAGACCGTTTAACTTTTTAAAAGATTGATCGAGGTATTAGATGAAATAAAACCAATATCATTTATGTTCCAAATTTCAGGCCTTTTAAGTTGAATTATTTATTTTTTGATAAAAAACTAATACAGATTAAAAATTAGTACAGAAAATAAAAAATAGAAAAGAAATAAAAATATAGTAAAGAAAAAGAAAAGAAATATATAAAGAAATGAATGCCCTTCAAGACAACAAATTTAAATTATTTTAGTAACTTATCCCCTTCTCTTAAAATGCAGTAAATGTCTATAAACAAAATTTAAAGCCCCATTGTTCAGTTCTGATCAGATTGTTATACATGTACACTGTCAGTCGCTCAAAAAGACAGAATAAAGGAGAGAAATAGAAAAATGTAATTCCTAATGGTGAATGATCTGCTAGGTTCTGGTGGCCACATAATGAATTTAAATATTTTTTTTCATATGCATAATCTTTTTGTGTCTTCCCAGATCCAAAAATTAGATAGAAATTTAAGGAAGTGGCATAATTCTAATTCTAGACAACCACAATTTTTGGCTAGCTATGAACTATTGAGAATGCAAAATATATTTCCTCAGAATACTATTTTTCCATTGCAAGCCACCAGAGGGTAATACAAGTCAAATTTTCTAAGTTCTGTTTGGGCAATTTCTGTCTTTGATTGCTATAACACATAAATACATCACATTCAAATACAAGTAAGAGTCTTTAAAAGGAAGGGCACACAGAAGAATGCACATGTTTCCATTGTAGTAAATCAATTTTAATTTGATTGAGGTGCTACAAAGATGGTAACTAGAGAACACTTGAATATTTGTGTGAATATTTCTCCATACTACGTTCTTTCTTTGTCTTAATTTCTAGCATAATTTTAACTAGATTTTGTTGTGGTGAGTTTTGTTTTCATTACAGTTAAATCGGTTTGAACATTTTGTTTTCATAGCCTGAAGATGATGTTTGGCACTACAACACCTTCCAGTTCTGGAAGTTACCATTACCTACCATTGATTTGTCTGATATTCAAGAATTAGAAAAAGGCTCCATAACAGAAACAAGATCCTCCAGTAACACCTCACTATCAGAAATGGAAACCTGAAGAGGAATCTGTTGGTATAGATTATAGAATGTGGTTACTGTTTTGCACTGTTGTTTCTTGAAAGTAAGCAGAGTTGAAACTATGAAGGTATTAAATATAATTTGAAGAAAGGATAACTTTTAAATTCTTCTAAAATGAAGGAGTCATATGCTGTAGAATTCATCAAAGACTAACTAGAGAAGCTATCAGTGTATAGAACCAGTGGATTGTGAAATTTAGAGGATTAAAGGAGTTTACAAAAACTGATACATATGAACAAAATTGCTTTAGCTCATTACCAGTATAAATGAAATATGTGCAAAGTTATAAAAAGGGGTACGTGCTATATACTGCCATGGAAAAGAGTACAAGTTATATGTGTATTTTAGTTATGACTAGAAAAGTTTAACAGCAAAATAAAACCACAAGTTTCTGCAAAACAAATTATTATGGCCAACACTTTTTTTCAAGAATTTCCATAGTAATACATTTTATTGCTGAAAGTAATTTAATCAGATATTTTTATTATAACTGGTTACTTGGGTAATAATGTAAAGAAGTTCTAGCAATTTGCAGGAAAATTGAAGAATCATGATGGAAAATAATAGGAAACCTGCACGATGGACCAATTGATGGAGGTTCTGGGCATATTTACAGAAAGTGGCTTGAAGCTGGATTGTACCAGGTGGAAAGTTGCAGTCTGCTTGGAATGTCTTAATTGTTAACAGATTTGGACTGAAACAAATCTAGAAGAGTCTTAAAGGATAAATAAAGCAAAGCTAATACAGTTAAACCTCCTTTCTATTCCTGTCCATTTTTATTTACTCCACCTACACTGTTTTGCACACCACTACTATCATGTTCAAATACAAGTCATTGTTCCCTATTACCCCGCCTTCTTGTGCTCACCTTGTGTCATTGTGCTCCTTTAGCTGCATGATTCCCATGCTGCCCGTGTTCATGTAGCTTGCCTCACACTTTCCCTTAGCTGCACGTTGCCATTGGTGGTCTCCCGATCATTCAATCTGTCACCCAATACCTCAATCTAGAACATGTGTTCTTTATTCATACCAAACACTGATTCCAGGTCTGTACCCAGACCAGACATAGGAGTTTCAGTCTGGCATAGAATATTCAGAACTGTCTGTTCCAAGCACTGAACATTTTGCATATCCATACTGTATAGTTAAAAATTTGCATATTATAAAAGTTACATTATTTGTAAAATACTGACTTTGCTGTCACTTTCTTAATGATGGTTGTTTGAAATCTTCAGTAAAATTCTAACAATTGTTAGTTTTTATTCAGATTACAGGGGTTTTTTTTTTAAAAAATAATACACTAAAGCTCGAGCATATTAAAATTGTCTTCATTTCCTAATAACATTTCTACTGACTTCTTAAAACAGTGAAAAAAACTACTGTTTATACAGTGAAAATATAATTCACATAAATGATTTATTTATAATGGTATTTTTACTCTAAACTTAGATGCCATTTCAGTAAACCTATATGTTGATAAACAAGCACAGGCAATGTTTGTAGACTCTTTTTTAATAAGGTGTGTTTAAATAATTTTCCTTGTAGAAAGTAATGCATAAAACTTATCTGATATATAATAATACGTATCTAATTTCACTGACTTTCCATATTTTTCCAATAGTTACACAGTTATCATTTCATGTTAAATGATACCGGTAATTGCATATAAGCTATAAAGTTAGTTTTGCATGCTTATTCTAAAATAAGGCTTGCTGAACATAGTAGATTTTGTTCTGCTAAAGTTTTGGTTAGCAATTGCAGATTTTTTTTCTTCTTAAAAATACAAATTCTGCTGCATAGCAGCCTCTTTCTAATGTTATATTTAAATTTTGGTTGCTGTATTTTACAATTCACTATCGAACTTTTTGATGCAGAAGACAAAGCAAGTATAGTTTCCTTTCTTCTCCATTTATCTGTTTGCTATGGAATGAAAGAAAGTTACTCTTACGATATTTCATCAGCCTAAACATTCCTGTTCCTTTACCAGCATTATTTCATTATTTTGAGTCATGGACCAAAGTTTGGGAGAATGACGAACAAACGACCAAAAGAAGCTACCTTTGTAAAAGAAACTATTATTTTAAAAATGCTTAAGGTCACCTACCTTATGAACATGTTCTTGGATAACCATAAGTTGATATTGTATTTTAATAATTAAAATGTACATTATAAATCAGATATTTGACTTTTTTCTTGTTTTCTGCAGTACACACATACTACTTGAACAAAATATATTTGTAAGGACCTACTCAGCTATAGACAAACAACAAGCTTTTTAATGATAATTGTTGCATCAATATAACTATTAAGAAGAAACAAGTTATTTAGTAGCATTGCGATTAGCAAGAAAAATAGTAAAAATGCTTTTTGATTATCTCATAGTGAACAAGTCAGGTTATATTAGTAAAAGAGATCTACGGTGAACTGTTGGATTTTTTTCCATTGGAAAACTTCTATTCTGAACTAAGCTGCTACTTAAAACAACAAACAAGAAACATTCTGAATGTTAATGATTTCCTTAATGTGGTATATAAACTTGAAACCAGATTATCACATGTTTTTGAGTATAAGTTGTAGTCTCTTCAGTTTAATTGCAGTACAAGTATGTCACCAGAGTTTTCAGAGTTCGTCTTTTTCCCTGTTCCCATTAAAGCTTGTAATTGCAAGCACATGGACAATTGTAATCATTACTTTCCAGCATTGTTTCCATTAACTCTTAGGGCAAAGCAGGTTTTATCTGATTGTGATGTAGATGGAAAGTTCAGTATGGAATCCAGGGGCTAAAGTCTAAAAAAAGCTCATTTTAGTGATGAGAATGAAGAAGGTAAGTAAGCTGACTTTTCTATTGTGATTTATGTATCTTTGATATGGAAAAACTTCGAATAAATTTATGTAAAGTTTTTATTGGGGTCAATGTCAAATGAATAAATGTTTTCAGCATGTGAAAAATTAAGAACCAGAGAAAGATTGAAAAGAGTAGCACTGACTTTTTTCTTACCTATTGTTGGATCTTTTGGCATATACAGTACCTCTCGGCAAAAGACAACACTGGATAAAACTACATGTGAAGAAAAGTTACCCGAGTCCTCAGACTAGTCCAGCTGCGTCAATCACGTTAGGAATTTCGCATAGTACTGATTTTATGTATAAGGATCAATAAAAGTGTAAAGAATTAAAATTATTTCTGGAATTTAAATTGTGTCAAATGAGTTTTGCATTCTTAAGCTCTTTAAGTTTTGCTTCTGTCTTGTCTATAACATAGCTGTAGGCCATCCTATGAACATGTCAATTCAGAGAATTGTGATTACACTGATTTTTGGAGAGGGGGAAGGAATGTTATTTACTGTGTAAGGAATAATATTTAAAGTGGAAAAATGCAATATATATTCCTTACATATTTCACCAGTGCATTTCAAAACAATTGCAAGTAATTTTCCATTAGTGATACACAAATGCAAAACTGGGTATATTCTGAAAAAAGAAGACAGTATTGCAAGATATCAATTATTTCATTAATAAGATAAATTATAGTTAAAATTATTCATTCCTGATTCAAGTTGTGCAAAGGACAAGTGATGATAGGATAGTTTTACATATGAAATATATGAAACGAATAAAAATGAGTTAATGGCCAAATCACAAATATTTTGGGAAGAGCTGGTTTTTTATACTTCAATTCTCATACCAGTTATAGTCTGCATTTGAACAATACTGTATGCTTCTATTTTAGTCTCTTATCTTAGCTTCTAGGTAGAAACCTTAAAACTTCTGAAGTAATGAAAATGCAGGTGAAAATGGAGCAGTGCTTCCCTAGTTTTGTGTCAGGTGCTTGAGCCAAATAAATAAATTTGTAATGCTCCATAATTTTTTAAGAAAGTAAAAATATGTAACATACTGGTGTAATTAATATGTTGGTTTGATTAGAGTTTGTACTATTCAATAGTATTTTTTTTAGATCTGCCACCTCAGAAAGCTATGGATTAATAGCAAGAAAAAGAAGCTTTACTTCAAAGATGGATTATTGGCCAAATATTTACTACTAGAAATTATGCTGAATTAACCCTCATTCACACCAAATTCTTCACTGTAGCCTTGTGATTCTGACTGAATGACACCTGCTACTGAAGCACAATGTGGTGGTCCTGAATTTCTAGTAGAATTTTGAGGACCTGCCAAATTCTGTTTTACCATTAAAGCCCTAAGCGTCCGCCCCACCATAGACTCTTTTAAATTAACCATTATTTGCTGTGCTTAATCTAAGCACAAAGTCTAATTATTTGTACAAGAGTAGGCTAAGAATATATATTTATATCTTGACTATTTATCTGTAAATTGAGTATCATCCCTTCAAGATAGACCAGATTAGGAAACAAAGTCTGAAAGATAGGTATTGTACTTGGTATTGAGTTAATGCAGGCTATAATAACAGAATCTGAAAAGGAAGCTTGGCTATGTTTTCTACATCTCCTCTACATCTCTCTGAATTAGGGTGGATCTAGTCTGAGTTTTCTCATACCTCTATTTCTTGAAATTAATGCAGGGTTTTTTTTGTGACTTGATGCATATTCTCTTTAGTGTCATCTCCGAGGCTATCTACATAATATATGAATTATTGAAGTACCTTGACCCTGCCTGCCTGCTTGCCTCTGACAAAAAATGGGACCCCCCAGCTTGTCTCAATTTTTCTTTTTTCGTATAACAATATGAAAAAGTTTTGCTCAGTGGTCAATATATATATATATTTTATTTTGTACATCCCTTCTTAAAATGTCAAGAAAAGAGACTAACTGATTATCATACTGATTTAGGAGGTGTGATAATTAATCTGAGTTGATCTGGTTTTTTTGTGCAAATAACTTAGGGCCAAAATTCTAAGTATTAGCTGTTTTTTCCTTTGTGGGAAGTGTGAGAACAGTACCCAAGGCACTTACCATAACAGTGCCAAAGGCACTTACTACATTCAGGGTTCTTTTTCTCTCTCTCTTTTTTATAAATACTAGGATTTACCTTGAAAAAAAAATCTTAACTTTGTACGGTATAAGCCCAAGTTCATGATATCAAAGTAAAATTATTTTGGCTTCCAGGGTGTGCTTCAGAGAGTCCTATTAATGTGATTTCAGTTATGCTATCTTACTCTACTATTTTGAAAATTCAAGTTTGGCAAGTTGCGGTGCCTGATCAGTTCCTCCCAAAAGTAAGAAGTTCCAAAAAGTTTGAAACTCTACTCCTTCGCATATATTATTTTAACTTATGGGCAGGGAGGAACCATGCAGTGTTTCATCTGAGGTGGAGAAGCACATGTTGGGATTCATAACAGACCAAACTGGATAGTTTGACCCTGCCCCTTGTCCTGTCGTTTATGTATTTTGCAAGAGAGCCTTAGTAACTTCAAGAATCCTCAATAGAACTTAGGGTCATAGAGTCAGCTGCCAGTCTGATAGAAGAAAGTGGAACATTAACCAACGGTGTAGTCCAAGGATCAAGCAAAGTGTTCTTTTGAATTTTGAATGGACTTTCTTTCTGGGTGTCTGCGATACTTGAAGCAGTTTTCAGGGACTGGAAAAGAGAGAGTGCAGCACTGATTTATGACTGCAACTCCAGCTTGTGCAGCTCCAATTTATGAAGTAAGGAAGAAACACCGTACAGGATGAAAGTTCAAGTGAAGGTAAAAAAGCAATCTACGTAGAATTGGGCAGATGGACAATTTTTGATCGAGGTTTTTTGCTAGTCATTTTAGTGCAGTACATCTAGGCAGATGGTAATCTTTCTGACTTAAAGTATGTCTCCAACCTGCTGCTTCCATGGCGGATACTTTTTTTGCACGCTGCTTCGGGTATCCTGCTGATCTTGTTTTCACACTTCACCTTATCGGAAGAAAATACAAAAGCTATGTAGCATATGTTTATGAACATGGGTATTATGCTTGGGGTAGATAAATTGTTATTTACTTGGCTCTTGTTTTCAGAAGCCATTTCCCTGTCTTGTAGCTATAAGTGGAGAGAGACAGAATGCAGATCATGGCTTAGAAGTATGTTCACTTGTTTTCAGACTTCTATGTAATTGAGTTAGAAAAATGAGATACAGTCTTGTATGAAGATACAGTTATTGGGTGCGGAGTGGAACAAAGGAAAAAAAATCAGGTTTGTACTCAGGATCTAGTTCTGGATATGCAAGAGGTAAAGTGACAGAACATTATCAAGTTCTCGATATCCTAAACTAGGGGAAGGCGCCTAATATTCATCACTATTCACCAATTTTCTTAGACTAGGAAATGTCATTCAGCAATATGACTGTGAGAGGTTGAAGATACTCTATATAGGTCCCTTTCATATAGGCAAACTAGTAATTTAAGACTGCTAAACACACACAAAAAATACCACTGCCATAACTTTAAATGCCAGCTCTATTGATATTAGATGATATTAATTACATTGGTTTGAACATTAGGGACTCATTCATGGTTCTACAGATCAAACTTTATATATCACACTTTCAAAAAGCACTATGCTTTTTACCAGTGACCTGAAATTTTCCATTCTTATAAAAGGGGATTCTAGAAAGAGACAAATGTAAAGTCAATGAATTGTAATTTACCAAGCAACGTACGGTAACTCTTTTCAGTTTGTTACTATAGAATTGTCCAAGTTGTATATGTGTAAATGATCATTTTCTTTATATTGAGCATTATATAGTAGTCAAATATGCTTGTATACCAATCTTTGTATATATGAATGGACAGAATTCCTGGCTAAGAATAATAGTTTATTTGATGTGGTGAATTTGGTGTATAAAAGCATGTCCCACACTAAATGTTAGTTCCTAAGACATAGTAACGCATTCTATTATAGATGGCAAGATAATATTTAATTGTGCAACATGTATATACTTTTTATTTTTCCATAGAGAAGAGAACATGTAAAATAAACTCATCTGGAACTAAGAAATCCAGATACGGCTGACTTTAAAGCCAGTCTGTTAGTGATCATACTCTGTGTGGGTATACATTTGTTTGTATTATTATAAATATTTTGGAACATAAGTTTTTCCAATTCACTAATTTCTGGATGGTTATGCCTATACTTGTGCAATAACTTGAATTTAGCAATATTAATTCTAGAGGACTACAAACTTGTTATCAGCATTTAAGTGTACCTTTCATTAAGACATCTCTACCAAGATCAACGTTAATTTTTCTTCTGCCTTGGCAGCTCTTGGGAAATAAACATTCCCATAATCAACAATTGAGATGATAAACGTGTAGACCACTATTGGTTTCCTTTCTCAGCCAAGTCTCCATTGAATGCTCTGAATCTGTCTTTCAGAGTGGGTATGCAAACATAATATCCATTCAGCCAACTTTAAAATTCGAGCTAAATACACAATGGTTCAAGTACATTAGACAATGCTACTTATACAGTATTACACAATAATACTGTTCTGGCTTACAAACAAATTTGACTTAAGGACAGAGCTTGGGAACAGAACTCATTTTTAAACTGGAGATTACTTTAATTACTTGTGTAAATGTACCAGAATAGTCAACAACAGATTGAATAACATAATAACATATAAAAATATCATCATACAAACAATATAACAACAGCTTTCCACAGCATCCCTTTCTTCAGAAAATTGAACTTATAGTTGAATTCCTGGAAAATGGAAAGTGACACCAACCTAGTCTCTGGATGGGAGACTATTCCATAAAATAGTGGCCATTATGAAAGAAAATATAGGTGGTCCTTGACTTACAACCACAATTGGGACCAGAACTTCCATCCCTGGTGAGGCAGTTGTTAAATGAATTGCACCCAGTTTTGAGACCCATTTTGCTGTGATCATTAAGTGAATCACATCAGTTGTTAAGTAAATTTAATGTGGCCATTAAATGAATCCAGTTTCTCCAATTGACCATGCTTATTGGAAGCCAGCTGGGAAAGCCTCAAATGGTGCTCATGTGAGCCTGGAACATTGTTAATGTAAGTGAGCCTGAGTTCTACGCATCTGAAAATTAAGAACTACTATCAACTTAAGCTACCATCAAGAAGCTGAAGAAGCTTCTTGGATGAGAAGTGAAACATCTTCAAAATAAAACCAGAAAGTCCAGTTGCCTCTTGGGAAAAAAGGACCTTTGGGACAATCATGACCTGGATGACTGAGAATCTCCATAGACATCTATCAACTTTATAACAACATATTGGATGGATCAATTCCACTTGAAAGCAACAGTCCTTAAGATACCTAGGAACTAAGCCACATTGAATTTTATAACTAGCAGCTTTAATCGTATTCAAAAACCCACTGGGAGCAAGAGCAGGATCTTCTACATAGTTTTCAGTGGATGTCACTTGTCAGCTTATCACTACCTGCATTGCCTCATGCATACTTTGTCACCTCAGCAACAAGGCTCCTGGTCACAGTCAAATTTCTTAAGCTCATTGCCATTATCCTTCTCCCACCATGGAATTCCAATTGCTGAAGGATTCAAACCTTTTGGAGTAACAGTATGAGAAGTTGTGATATTTTAGGTGGTTTTGTACACAAGTCCTGAGCTTTCAACAGGGGCTGCATAGCAACATCTACAGAATTACAGGTTCACCAACTGTATTCTAGACCAATTTTGGATGGATAAATTCATTGCAAAGAACAAGTCATTAGAATTCTGCTCTTTTCCCTATTCTGGCTCAGTTCAACAGCTTGATGGAAATAATGGTTTCATAGAGAATTCTAGCACAATACATGATTTCACAATTCACTAGTTAGATACTGATTCTACTAGACAGCAACATTTGCAATAGATTATTTGCCCTTCTGGTAAATTGTCAATAGATATTTATTAAGAATTTCAGGAAGTTCATTAGGAGGCCCCTATGAATTACCTGTGGATTTTAAAAAGTATCAACTATAGAACACAAATTTTAATTTAAACAAATGTCTACATTAAGCATTTCAAACCTTTTTGAATAGTAGATACATTTGAAACATGTATCATATGTTCATATTATCATATGGCACAGATGCTTTTAAAAATTGGCTATTACAGAGATGGGTAGGCCTATATATTCACGGAGTGATTGCTATCACCTATGTTACTATTTGCCACCAAACGGCCATTTATCACAAAGCAACCCGGTGAAGCTATTGCTCACCAAGCCCTACACTCCTAGATTTTAGGATGCTCCTCATTTTTCCTATATTAAAATAAGCAATACAACTTGTCTAATGGATACAAGGAGATATCCATGGCCATGTTAAAATCTTTACAGATCAGCATTTCTTCTAAACATTTCTTTATATGGTCATCATTTATAAAGCCATACTAGCACAGTCCTAGTCATTTAGAACAGAATATTGACTTCGGTAAAGGGTGACTGGTCCATTTTCTCATTGCTGAAATATAAAATAGTTTCTGGACCTAAAATGCTTTCTCATCTTGGAGAGTAAGATTTCTCTATCATTATTTATTATTTTGTTCAATGATCTGCAAGATTGCTTCTATCTTTAGGCCTGGGTGAGCTTAAAAAGGGGTTGCAAAGGCAAGACTTGTGTAAACTAATGGTGTTATTTGCAGCTTCTTACACTTTTTTTTTTAGTTCTGTGTTAATATTTGCAACATAATATCAACTTCTCTCTGATCCTATAGAACTGTTGTTTCTTTTTGTATATCAAAGATTTCTAGAAAAATCTCTTTGAGATGTAATATTTCTGTTCAGTCCCAGAAATCTTGGATTGAAGGTGTCTTCAGTAAAAGAGAATGTGCAAAAATTGTACCCAGCTCAAAAGATTCTCACAGGTACTTTGCTTCGTTTTGTCTCTTGTTTGAACAGTATAAGGAGTATGGTGTATTTTGTAGAAATATATTCTGAACAGCATCAGTACTGATTGTGTGAAGAGCAAATTTAGACATGTTGACATAAGAAAAATCCCAAATCTTATTAGCACTGTTAAATTAATGCCAAATAATAAAAATTTATATAAGCTTTTCAGACAGAGCTCCTCAATAGGCAAGATTGTAAATGAAACACTGGCCTGTGTGAGGGATCTGATATTTAAACCACAACATTAAATACTGTCATTTTCATATCTATAAATAATTAGCTTAAAGGTGCAGCTATATTGTAGGTGCAGCATTTCTGGCTTTTTCTCTTAAAAGTGATACTTCTACAAACTAGATGGCACTTGAAGAAATAAATTTATCATGGATTAAACATTCTTCACATATTACTTCAGTGTTCTGCACATTTAGATTGGCTTATATTAATCCAAAGGAATTAATTCAAAGGAATAGAAATAAAATGCAGTGTGAGACATGATGGACTATAAACTAGATTTATTTGCCTGAGTTGGAATAAAGTTAGCCTAAAAAACATTGAATCATTAGATACAGATAATCATTGTTTAGCAACCACAATTAGCTCTGTTGACTCTGTTATGTGAAGTGGTAGCTAAGTGAAAATCAGGTGACTTTGCTTTTCTGCTGGAATGCGCACCTGGAGAAGCAGCAAATAGGAGTTTTGGCAATACAAAATGAGTCTTCCCATATGGGACATCCCTGCAGTGAACCTGCTCACCCCTTATTTGCACAGAGGAGGTGGTATTCTTGCCACCTGTCTAGCAGGCTGGATGTATATAAAGAAACTCACAGATATTATAGCTGGTGGGGGGAGGGGGCAGGAGGTCAGCTGTAGGAGCTCCTCTTCAATGGAACGAAAGAGCTGATTTTGTTTTTTGGGTGAGAGTCAGGGTGGAGAACAGGAAAAGGGAAGAATGTCATATCAAATCATGACAAAAGTTTGGCTGAAATCAAGGAAGATTATATCCAAAACAATGTTCTTGTCTGCTCACATAGAAATTTGTCAAAAAAGGAAATGAGATTTATCTCATATTACCTATTTGGACAAATTGAAGCTTTGTCTTCAAGAGGTTTATAAAGGACCTGTTTCATTATATATGTAACATAGTTTTAGGTGTTGTTAGGCTCAATAGTTAATCATTTCTGAGATATCTTTCTTCCCCTTTCTTAAATAATAGAGCAAATTTGTTCTTCAAGTAGTTGGCAGAGGTCCCAACAGCTCTTCAACCAATCTCTTCAATACTGAAGGGTATATTTGGAAACATTCACATCAGCTATGAGATTCTTTACTATATCCTTACTGGCTTGCATCCTCCCTTATTATATTTTCTCAGTCTACACTATGAAAATCACCATGTCCTTTGTACAGGTAGAAGGTACATTGGCACTGTCTCGGTTTTCTTGGTTATCTATTAAGATTGCCCAGTTTGGACTAAGCACTGAGCACAAGACCTCTGTTTCTCTTGCTGATGACATACTTGAGGAAACCTTTTTATTGGCTAAAATTAGCTAGCAAGAGAGACGTATCAATAATATTGACACTATTTATATGTCTCTCTAGCTAGTTGATTTTCTACCTTTGCCTTCCTGACCTTATTGTTGCATTTTTTAACTCTGTAAACTTCTTTGGCTGTTAAGCCTTCCTTATATTCCTGATACACATCCTTATTTAGAATCACAATGACTTCATGGCTCTTTTAGGCTTAAAGAAATGACTTTAATAAATCTCCATCTATGCCTTTTGCCTGGTTGAGTCAACTATAGCAAACTCGTAGTTAGATATCCTTCTTATTAACCTATCCTTTTATTTTAACTCAGATGTTTTCAACATTCACGTTACCATCAGTCCAGTGGACCACTGTACAGGTAAGTTTATTCCTGATATACACTAATCTTTTATTCTTGTGAATTGCCCATTTTATCCAACAATACGTACCAATCAAGCAAAAAAAATATTATTGTGGTTCCTTCCATGTTTCTATAATCCTTCTATAATCTTTGTAGACCCAGTTTATTTTAGTGGTTAAGATGCTGATATAGAAAGTAGGAGATTTCCAAGCTTCCCTTAGACATGAAAGTCAGAGTGGTGATTTTGGACTAGTCACTGTCTCAGCCCAACCCAGCTCAAGGATTGTTGTGGGAAAAATAGAAGGCACAAGTATTAAGTTCACTACTCTGTGGTATTTGTGTGTGTGTGTGTGTGTGTGTGTGTGTGTGTGTGTAATAGTAATCTCAAAACATCTGGAGCTTGAACACCATTGGCACTAACTCATTCATTCATCAGTCAATTATAAAAACAGCTTTAGGTGGAACAGATCACATCCAGCAACGATGCCTTTAACACCATCAAACAATAACAAATCCCTGGCCCTTGGAAGTGACTAGTCATATATAATTATAATGATACCACTTGTATCATACCTGACTTTGGGCCCAATAACATGTAGTTCATATTGTTTGTCATCCAAGGATAATACTGGATACATAAAGAAATATTTAACATAATGTTACACTTTTTCTGCTTGGTCTTCTTTTTTCCCCTTTTATGCCTATATTTCATGTGATGGGTTCATATTTTAAACTCCACTTCATTTTGCTACTATCTTGAGTCTATTACTTACCAATTTGTTATCAAAGATTTTATGACACTTGTTTCTTTATAGACTAATATTTGAAGAATGGAATCTAAATCCTAAAGAATGCCATACACAATAATATACAGTTTCAGGCATATTTATTAAACAGCATGTATATTTTATAATTATTGCATTGGGAGGCTAACATAACTACCCTGTTGGAATCATGCATAATAATTCCAATAGGATAGTTGTATTAGTCTCTTAATGCAAAATGTTGTTGCAACAACAACAACAACAACAAAAACCTTACAGAATGCAAGTCCCTGGAACCCTATGCCATATTCAATGCGTTAAGTCTTTAAATACTACAAAATTGTTCATTTTAACTGATTTCAATGTTTTGTGTATTTTTTATGGAAACTGTTTTTCAGAGGTTCTGCAGGTTGTCAAGTATGCCAAAATCTAATTCGGTAAGACCACCTAAAATCTTAACATCTGCAAGAACAAATAATGATAACAGATGATGCAATTACTATTTAAGCATTCTTCAGAAAAGAAAGGAAGGAAGGAAGGAAGGAAGGAAGGAAGGAAGGAAGGAAGGAAGGAAGGAAGGAAGGAAGGAAGGA
>JANHFL010002394.1:120685-138107 GCA_032468155.1 Oxyrhabdium leporinum
AGGAAGGAAGGAAGGAAGGAAGGAAGGAAGGAAGGAAGGAAGGAAGGAAGGAAGGAAGGAAGGAAGGAAGGAATAACTTATTTGCCAGTGATCATGTTATAGTGATGACCTACAAATTGAATTCCAAAGATATTAATAACTTTTGTCTTAGAAATGGAACACAACAAAAATATTTCAGAGAAATGATGTAACTGTGCTCCCCTCAACTTCTTTGAAAAAGAAAAATATCTTGGAAAAACTAGCTATTGCAAGAAAGAAAAAAACAGTATTTAAAAAAAAAAGTCTGCCAAGTTTCCAATTGGCAACATTTTTGTGCTAGGCACAGGTTAAGACAATTGTGCAAGATTTTAATCTCTGTTGAAGGGATCTTTAATGCATATTAAAGATCAGGGTAACAACAAGCTTAGTTGTAAGGGCATTCCGTCCTCTGAGAAGTTAGCCTGTAAAGAAGTAAAACACTGCAGTCAAAATGGGCAAGATAGTTTAGATCAACATAACGAGAAAACAATACTTTAAAGGGGTTGCTTTAATGGTGAGTAAAGAGTGAGCAGAGAGTGAAATTGTCCACCGCTTCTCTAAAAAAAAGTTACTTGTAAATATCAGTTTACTAAGATGCATGTTGACAGAGGCAAGGATTAATTTAGCACAACACTAGAAAAGAAAGTTGTTACTGAAGATATCCGACTGGGAACTTAAATTTGGAAAACTAACGGCATACATGTACAACATACGTTTCACTAAACTGAAGCAAAAATGGCTCCAATGCATATTTTATATTATGCAGCAAGCCAAAGATAAATATCTGAAGTACCATTATCTTTGATACTCTATTTTTGAAACATCAGTTCTTAAATAAGAACTGAAATCAAGGACATGGAAAAAAATAAATGTCTATAAATATTGGACATTAGTTAAGTACAACAAAAGAGAAGTTAACATATTCATCTATAATGTTCTTAGTAGTTTTTTCATCTTTTCATTTCCTTTTCTTTTTTGTTCTTAACAAATAGAGGAAATTTTGCCTCTTAGTTCCAAGACTGAATTCCTATTCTTATTATTAAAATAATGCAACATAAGAATAAAATGTAATTTAATTATTTATAGTTAACTTCTGATCAAAGATACACTGAGCACTAACAATACAATATTGGCAATTCCTTTGTCCAATCATGAATATTATGTTTCTATACTAGAAATATTTTTTTTAAAAATTAAACTAAAAATAGTTATTTACTTGTTCTGACAAAGTGGCATGTAATGAGGTTGTGTTTTTTTTTGAACAATCAATAACCAAATTCATCTAGACTCAATTAAAACAAGCTCTGGACAACTTGGGCAATTGATGGGTGGGAGGAGTGATTTTTGTTTTACAAAAGAAAGCTTACAAATAAAAAACAGAGACCTTTTCATGCACTTCTTTTCATGATTTTACCATGTTTTTCATACATTGAAAGATATAGTTATGTTTTGAGCTTCAGAAAACATGAGAATAATGTTCATGTTCCTAATAGTATGCTTTGAGCTGAAGTAGCTAGTATGGAGATTTAATGTTGAGAAAAAGAGCACCAGCATTGATTGTATTAATACTAATGGAAACTCTCTCTTCCTATTTGAGATGTTGTTGTGGTCGGCTAATTGGTGATCACCATGGGATAGATTATGGTTATCCTGTATTTCAGTCCAAAAAAGAAAAACATAATGTGGAATGGTCTGTTGAAAAAGATACAAAGATTAGTCCAACTGATGCATTTGGTACAATTAATTTTCAAGACAGTGATCACACGTACCATGCCAAGGTTTGTACAACTTTAAACCTGGATTTGTAACACTATTGAGTTTATTACAGAATTCTGTAGAAGTACGGCTGTGAAACTCTAGAAAGCAAATATTAGTGCTAAACATAAAACTGCTGTGAGATTGAACAAAGAAAATCTATATAAATGTGCTTTTAGTTAAATGTTTTGTCACAACTAGTTGAGCTGAATATCAGAGAAGAATACATATGAAACATGATGGAAATAGCAGTCTTAACACCTCAATTGTAATAATTGTAGAAAATAAGGAGCATGACTTTGATAGAGATATTAAGGAGCTATTGCCTAGGCATAAGGCACCAAAGCATTTTTTTTCTAAGTTCCGAGAAACCACTCAGAAATAACTCTGACAGACACATCCCTAATTTACTGAAATATAAGAAGCAGGAGGAAATACACAATCAGACCCAAAGGCAACTGAACTTTCTTGGTTTTTTTCCTTTGAAAATGTTTTGCTTCTCATTCAAGAAGCTTCTTGGATAAGAAGTGAAATGTTTTGAAAGGAAAAAAAGAAGAAGGTCCAGTTGTTTTTTGGAAAAAAACCACCTTTGGGACAACCATGACCTGGATGATTGAGAACCACCATAAACATTTACACAATCAGACTTGCAAGATTCTGTTATAAATAACCAATCTTAATAAAAAATAGTTTTAGTCTTCTTATTGAGTTGATTTCCTGGTTTGGTTCATCTAATAGGCTAGAAAATAATTTAATTAAAGCAGGGAATCCATTCACTCCCTTTATGATAAATGTACACTTTTCCTACCAGGAATTTGGAAAACATTAAAACATTAGTGAATTCATATTAATCAGTGGATTTCTGTTCCTGTTGATGTGGTACTGGGAAAGGAAAAGACATCAGGTAGACAGTTATGGTTGTGAAGCATGATTTGAAGCATGAAACTGAAAATTGTAGTCAATGTTACAGAGTTGAAAAAGTCTTGAAGTTTGTTGAGCCACAGAAATGACCTTGCAACAAATATGCAGAAATGATTATGAAAACAAAAGCTTTGTTAAGCATGGGAAACAGAGAAATCATGAGATAGATGGTAAAACTGGCTCCGCTGTAATTCGCTGGGGTATTAAAAGAGAGAAGGGAAAATAAAGGCTTTCAAAATTCTGTCAGTATTAATGAAGTATAGTTCCAGTCAAACTTGTAGAGTTTCTTTCTTTGACCTAGTGTCAAATTCGTGTTGTCATGGTGTCATGACTTTTTTCCCCTTCGCTAAACCAGGTGTGGGCGTGGCCACCACGTGACACATCCGGCCTGCAGGCCGCAAGTTTGACAGTCCTGACCTAAGGCCTACCTCATGGGGATGACAGAAAAGCAAGACAATGATTAGAACTCACAGCAGCTTGAGGAAGCTAGAATTAAGTTTCTATATTACTCCTGTAAATGTATAGTTATCCCTGTTGTTTTTGCGTTTGGGCAACTACAGATGTTGGGGGTTTTTTTTTGGTCCCACAGTATATCAGAACCTCTTACGACATAAAGCTAGATCAGCTGTTGCAGCTCATGATTAAAGAATGGCAGATGGAATTTCCCAGATTGGTCATTTCGGTTCACGGTGGCATCCAAAACTTCAAACTTCCATCTAAACTGGTGCAACTTTTCAGCAAAGGATTGGTCAAAGCTGCTGAAACTACAGGAGCTTGGATTTTAACAGAAGGCATTAACACCGGTAAACTTATCTCTCTTTAATATTTGGTGTGCAAATGTTTCTGAGATCTGTGAACACTAGAATAGTCTTGCTATCACCCTATTTGTTAAGAGTTACATATTAAGCATATTAAGACTATACCAGGTAGCAGCAGAGCTGCTTGTGTCTGTCGGAAGCATGCAACAGAGCTGTTTTAAACGGAGGTACTCTCCCCAAATATATTGTTTACCTCCTTGTACTATCTTCTTCCAAGCACTCTTGGAGAATAATATTAACTTATGGAAATAAAATTTTGTTAAAGTTTTGTGTAGGAGTTAAAGAGCTAGCCCAGAAATTAGGTGACTGTGAGTTCTAGTCCTGCCATAATGTAGTCACTCGCTTAGCCCAGTACTATTACGCATTCTCAATCATATTTAACATAAAGCACGTGGGAAAATATTGTGTCATCTCATTCTTCAGAAAAAAATATCATGTATTGCAAGTGAGGAACCAATGCACATTATTGTGTAGATATTTTGCAGATGTACATAATTAAGATGTAGTAATTCCATCAGGTTTAACATTGCTCTGATTCTTGTTTACATTTGGAAGAGTTACAAGATATTTCATTTCTGTAATCTGATCATATTGTAAATGTGTAATGATGATAATATGTCACCTATTTCAATGTAATTGTCTAGGAATATCTAAGCATGTGGGAAATGCATTGAAATTCCATGCATCTCAATGTCTAAGAAAGATCTGTTCTATTGGAATTTCCCCTTGGGGCATCATTGAAAATCAGAAAGAACTTATTGGCAAAGATGTAAGTTCCCAAATTGTCCCCCCCCCCTTAATGAACTCTTTGCATTGTTGCACTGTGTAAGTATCAGAGACAAGGTACAGATTGGAGTACACTACTAATTTCCTACTTATAGTATATTTGAAGATAAATATTTCTATTTACTTGTTTATGTAGCTGCAAATTTTACTGTCTAGAATTTGTCCTGTATAATACTGGTCATTTACTGGTCATTTAAAATATCTTATTATTTATTTATCATATGCACCTTAAATTTCTAAAACTATATTTCTATTTTAACCTCCCGTTGTTAAATAATTTGGACAGAGAAATATGGCCGAGAAACTCCCTGATTTTTGATCCAAATTCACTCCATTCCTTATACCACACAGATTCTCAACTAATTAGGGTCCCAGTCCATTACAATATAGAAACCCACAATTACACCTGTTACATTTTTTTCTGCAGTTATAAACATACTTCTTTTAGAAATGAAACTTGAGTTTTAAAATTCTGTATAATACAGATGTTAATATTTATAGGATGGAGAGTATTTTTTCATTACATTTGAACAATTTTCAAATGGCAAACTTTTTTTTTAAAGGATTATAATATATTTTAAAGCTAGGGGAATATCAGGTGAGATTTGTTTATTTATTTCTGCACTGATTTGAAAGTTTTATCTTTTATTTTTGTAGGGAAATACTGTTATATTTCCATTCAGAAATGCACGCTATGTTTATTTTTGTATGATTTACTGTGGCATTTATAATTATTAGGTGTTTAGCAGAATCTCAAAGTATAAGAAAAATATATGAAACTATTTATGAATCATTCATTTTAGATTTTATGCAAGTAAATCTTTAGTTTTCATTGTGCAACGTAAGATAACATTTGAATTTTTATAATTATTTATTGAAAATTAATCAATCATGATAAACGCCACAAACTAAGTAGCTTCTTATGAGACTAAATCTTGCCATAGGTTATCCTGTTAGCAAGATCATTGTTGTTTTATTTAAAAAAAAAAGTAATGAAGAATAATGAGAAAAGAAATGCTCTTTATTTATTCTACCAATCCTGTTAAAAACATTATTCACAAAAAGTACAGAAGGACAACAGGGTACCTTAATGGAAGAGGTAAAAATCTTTCCATATTTCATCTGCAAAATCTTCCCTCCCTCCTATATGGAATTTCTCATTACCTAAGGCTGTTAGTTTGCCTGGTATAACATCTTCCCGAGTTACTGATGTTTATTTGCAGTCCATCTTAATGGCAGTGCAACAGTGCTTTGGAAGGGCTGTTTTTTAATTTCTGTGTCTCATTAGGTAGTCTGCCTGTATCAGACACTTGGTAATCCCCTTAGCAAGCTGAGCACCCTCAACAGCATGCATTCCCATTTCATACTGGTTGATGATGGCACAGTGGGAAAATATGGCAGTGAGATGAAACTCAGGAGAAGTCTGGAAAAATATCTATCATTTCAAAAAATACACACCAGTAAGAAATCCTTATTTTGTATTACTTCTGTGAGAACCTCTTTCATTGGTGCACTTTTCTAATTGATCTTGGGGATAGAGGGATTATATATTTTGGCAACCCTATCTCTACCTCTACTCCTACCCTATCTCTACCCCTACCTCTAACCTAACCTGAACCCCAACCCTAACCCTAACCCTAACCCTAATCTTAACCCTTTCAATGAAGTGGTTTGTTTGGTCTTACCATGTTTTTATTAGTAATGTCTTAATATTTCTGTTTTTTAAATCAACATACCATTACTATGTATATAATTGTCAAAGAAGTCATTAAAAACATGCATTTTAAAAAAAGTTTTCTTTTTTTTATTTCATGCTGGAAGATGAGAAGCTTATCATAGAGCAGATACTGTTTATAAAAAAAAAACCCAAGGAAAATATTATTCTTGATTCTGAAAGTAACTGTCATTCATCCCCAGATTCATCCCACTGAACAAATGAAATCAGTCACTTATTAAAACATGCCATTTTTTTTATCAAGAGAGAAATCTTACGTTTTGTAACATGAGAAACGTTATAAGCAACAGATTTTAATAAGTACTGAATCCCCTAAATTAATGGTTGCAATTTCTGTGTGATTTGAAATAGGAATGGGACAAGGTGTACCCTTAGTTGGGCTAGTGGTAGAAGGAGGTCCCAATGAAATCCTGACAGTCCGGGAATATGTCAGGGACACACCTGCTGTTCCGGTAGTGATATGTGAAGGAACCGGAAGAGCTGCAGATCTGCTTGCGTTCACCTATAAACACACAGCAGATGACAGGTGAGCATTTGCATAACATGCCTTCAAATATGGAATGAAAAAAATAGTGCGCCAAAATAAGCAGCTCAAATCTTTAAATGATTCTTTAAATAGTGTTTCATAAAACAACCTCTGTCTAATACATATCTGGTGATAGGTAGTCCTTGACTTATGATCATGATGGAGCCCAAAATTTCTTTTGCTGAGACAGTTGTTAAGTGAGGTTTGCCCCATTTTATGACCTTTTTTGCCCTGGTTATTAAACAAATCACGGCAGTCATTAAGTGAATCACACTGTTGTTAAGCAAATTTAGCTTCCTTCATCGAAATTGCTTGCTGAAAACCTGCTGTGAAGGTACAAATCACACAGTCCAACCTTTCCTGAATTTTGATCATATGGGGATGCTCCGATGGTCATAAGTGTGAAAAAGCCACTTTTTTTAGTGCTGTTGTAATGTTGAAAGGCTATTAAACAAATGGTTGTAAGTCAAAGTATATTTAGGAGAAGTACAGTATAACAAACATTGCTAGGGCTATTGGAAAATGTTTGCAGTGGTAGGGAACATGGCAAGATGCATGTAATGAATATGTATGTAATGAACTAATATCTGTTTGACCATTCATTTTCCTCTCAGAAACTGGAACGCTCAACTTAAGGAAAAGATATTGTTAAAGATTCAGAACAGTTTCAGTTTTGGGCAAAAGCAGTCCCATCATTTGTTGAAAATCTTAATGGAATGTATGGAACATAGGGATTCCGTAAGTATCCTGATTTCATGGTATCTCTTTATTAATCGCATCCTCTTCACTGTCACTGAATTATTACTCATACCAAGATACTGTTTAATTAATATTATCAAACTAAAAATAAGAATTAATAATTATAAATGTTTCACAATTACTAATATTATAATATTAATAGTTAGTGACAAATAATTTGTGCAGATTTTTTAAAATAAGGCAAGAATTGTATACTTCAGGATAAGCTTAGATATTTTTGCACCAATGATATGAACCAATAATCCTTATATGCTTCTTTCTATCATCTTCCACCCAAAAAAAGTAGTTTCACAATACATTTTGATCAATTGCAGCAGGATATTTATCTGGAACACATATGAAGAAATCTGTTGAATTCAATTTGTTTTTATTTATCATTTAGTCAATCATAGATCCTATGCCATTTTGTCTCAGTTTGAAAGTTTGTGCCCACATTTTAAATAATTTTTCAATACAGTTTTCATAATAAGTTCATTCTGCAAATGATTCCTGTCATGAAGTATATTTTTGTACAATTCTAACATGCACAATCTTATGCACCATATCTCCCTAACATTATGCATTTTTGTGTTAATACCCATTGTTATACTTGCATAGCAATACTCGTTCTTACACTTTTTCCTTAGTTGGGATACTTTGGGAAAATTCTTTGATGGCTACAATTTGTATATTTGAATATTGATATTGGAATCACAAATTATGATAATGTGGTTTAAAATATGAGATGACTAAGCGTCCATCATTCTTTCCTTGGAAGCATTATGAAATGATTTGAATTCTTCCCTTATACGCAGACTCCATCTGTCTTCAGCATTTGCTTCCTATTCTTCATACAGCTTAACACCCCTGTCTTGGATATATCTCTGCCATGCCAGCTTCAGCTTATTCCTTCTGATTTCATTTTCATATTTTTCAGGGCATTGATTCCCTTCCTTCCTGTCAATCTTTTTCTCTATAACTTAAGAAATCTCAGAAATTGTCTAATAGTGTTCACTTTTCTTTTCTCTGGTAACTTATGTTATTCTTTGACAGATAACAATATTTGATGCTGAATCAGAAGAACATCAGGACATGGATCTCGCAGTCCTGACTGCACTCTTGAAAGGTACTTTATATCGTCTTTTCTCATGTACTTCCAAAATCAAATCAGGAAGTAGAAGTTAAATTATTCTGAGTATAAAACTTAACGTAGGATGTGTTTTATCGTAGGCACACATATGTCTGCTCCAGATCAGCTCAATCTGGCTCTGGCTTGGAACAGACTGGACATTGCTAAAAAACATGTATTGGTTTATGGACAACACTGGAAGGTAAATTCCATATTTCATTTCTTTCTGCTGCATATGACTACCATCAGTTCTGCTTTTCTGCATTGTTTTACTTGTCTTATCATGCATATGGTGCATCTTGTATCTGAATTGCCACCAGCCCTGTGATAACATTAACAAAAATTTGCATTCCCCATATTGTGTATGAAGGTTGGCTCCCTTGAACAAGCAATGCAGGATGCCCTCATTATGGATCGGGTAGAATTTGTGAAATTGCTAATAGAACATGGTGTGAATCTACACCGCTTCCTTACAATATTCCGACTGGAAGAACTGTACAATACTGTGAGTACCTGAAATTCTGATTTGCTTTTAATAATGACAAATGACTTTTAAAGAATAGAATCAAAAAAACAAAACAGCATCACAGACTCGGTCATTACTGTACAAATAGATTACAGGATAACGACAAAGACCCATAAAAATGCTAGGTCCTTGAAATTTATATATTCTCAGGGAAAATTATTTCTTTGACCGAGGGGAAATAAAAACATGCACTAAACAAATAATACATATATTAAATATATAGAAATTACTGGGGGTTTAAAATATTATATTATTATAAAACAGAGAGAAAAAATTCCCCCAAATTTGGCTTGTTATATTGTGACTTCTGATTTAGCCTTAAGAATACTTTTGTTCCATTGCCAGTTTTGTGCTAATCGACAGATCTATTTTGTTTTGTGTGATATATATACCACCATGCTATGTAAAATGGTAGAAGGAATTAAATAAAAGAAAGCAAATAAAAGACCCCAATGTTAACAATCTTTTTTCTTTTCAGCATTTAAAAGAGTCTCAGTCCACTTAAATATTGTGAAACACACAGCAATTAAAAATAATAATGCAGGATGTAAATAAGCAATGTATTTGAAAAATATTAAAATGAATCCTGGGTATTTTTAAATAAATAAAACAAACAAACAAGAAAACTCCCAAATTTTATACTGTTCTTGTCCCCACCTCTCTTGAATTGAAAACTGAAGTCAAATAGCCTTCCTGAATTCATTCTGACTCACCATTTTTTAGATTCTGGGGTCCAAAATATGATCTCAGTCCCAATAATTGCTTCTGTTTTGAAGAATACTTTTTGACCATCACATGCTGAGATTTTGCAAGTTCCTGTAAAATAAATTTGAAGTCTTGTGAGATTCTGAAATTTTCACACAATTTCTTCATGCAAATCTCTCAAAAGCTTTTGAAAGCTCATGAACAGTTACAGAAATACTGTAATTAAATATTTTTTGTGATATTTTTCATGCTATTCATTTATTCATGTTATTTTTTTTTTATTTCTAAATTCCAGAAACAAGGGCCAACAAATCTACTTTTGCATCATCTTCTTTGTGACGTGAAACAGGTAATTCTCTTCTAAAATATGAAGAGCAAGCACTTTTACAGGCAGTAATTTATCACTATTTGTTATTAACAAATGTATATATCGGGGTGCCAACTTTAGCAATTTTAAGACATGTGGATTTCAACTCACATGGAAGTCTAACAATTATCAAGTTTGGATATCTTTGCTTTATATAATCTTTCTTAGAAGTGTTATAATATTATTGGTCCATAGTAATTACTGTAATAAAAAAGGTAGTACTAAATAAGATTTTCTAGTTGAAAACTTCTGTTTCTTTTTGTCTTGAGCTATTGTTACTGAGGAAGATATCTGGGTATTCTAGTTAAAGATGTAAAAATTTGAGGAATATAGTATTGATTAAAATGGTAAAAGTTTTTAACTGGCCACAGGTTATTACTACAATGAATGTATATGTAAATTGTGGAACTTTGTTCTAATTAAGTGTTCTTCAGTAGCTAAAGTAACAACAAAAGTGATTCTTATGTTCAATATTCAAGTTAACTTTCTGTAAAAGCATTAAGTAATATAGTAAATATTTTATTTTATTTCAGGCACTCTATTTGGCCATCGGATAGATAATTTGACTTTTATCTCTTCATTTTATTTGTTTGACAGTTTTCTTGATTTAAAAAAATCTTGTCAAATATTTGTTTCACTGGCTTTTATTGACGCCATATCAGATTACAGTGTTTCGTAGCTAACTGGCTTCAATTCTGGCCCAAAAAATAAAAATGAATGAATAAACTGTAGCCTAAAAAGTATTATATTAATCACAGTTTAATCAAGAACACCAGAAGAAATTTTAACGAAGCTAATGTCTTTAATTCACCACAAGGTGGGAAGAATAATGTTGTTGAAAGATTTTCTCAGATGCAAAAACAATTTCTTAAATACATTACAAAACAAATATTTGTTACAATGTAAGACATTAAATATTTGTGTTGCAGAGTACTCTTCCCGTGGACTGTAAAATATCGTTAATTGATATTGGAATGGTTATAGAATACTTGATTGGTGGAGCTTATCAGAGCAGCTATACAAGAAAACATTTCAGAATTTTATACAATGATATTTACAGGAAACAAAAGGTAAACAAACACATGACTCCATGCCACATTTTCTTACATTGTATGGGGAGCACCCTCGTTCATAGATCATCATTATTTCTTACCTCCCTCATGCTTTCCTTATGCTGATTTTGTAATTCTTACCATACGAAGCTCAACTAATGTGGAGAGGGACGGAAGAATCAAGAAAATTCTACTCTTTTGTTTTAAGTGTATATTTGAAATAGACAATAGACCCTGATTAGATCAGCTCACGATCAGTGTAATATTTCAGATGTGTGACTATTTCTTTTAAAATAGCGACCCAATCTACACCACAGAGTTGCAGCTGTGTGGTAAATAGGAGGGAGCAGTAAGTATGCTGCTTTGAACTCCTGTACAAAAACTGAGCTATAAATATGATAAAGAAATAAAACAGGGCTATTTTCAAAAGCTAGTTGTAAACATTGAGTTTAGCTTAAAATGTACTTCCTTGATATCCAAAAAATGTTGAAAAATTGCTGTACTTATTTTTGCTTAGCTTGCAACCATGACACA
This sequence comes from Oxyrhabdium leporinum, assembly GCA_032468155.1. Classification (NCBI taxonomy): domain Eukaryota; kingdom Metazoa; phylum Chordata; class Lepidosauria; order Squamata; family Cyclocoridae; genus Oxyrhabdium; species Oxyrhabdium leporinum. Next base: position 132,296 of record JANHFL010002394.1, read on the forward strand.
TGCTTTTTGTAAAGCAAATTAAACTCTGTATAGTTTTATAAGCACATCGTTTAACTTAGTGGGTGGGAAAGGACTGTTTTGCATGCATGCATGCATATTAATCAGCATTGTCATGATCAGGATATATTGTTTGTGCAACCTAGTCTTAATTAAACTCTTTCTTCTATTTCATAATGAATCCTTAGAATCAGGATGCTGTCTCCAGGCTCGTGCAGAATCTCTCGCTTCATCAGGTTAATCAGACTGGGAGTCGAAGTGGAACTGCTGAAAATACTTTGCATTCCCAGTTTATCAGAACAGCTCAGCCATACAAATACAAAGTACTGTGAATCTTGTTTACTGGTGCAGTTTGTAAAAAGGGCATTAGACTGGAGATCCTGTTTGTTCACTTGACAAGATGAAAGAGGCAGGCATACTGGCTTTAAAAAAAAGCCTTAGTATATTGAGACAAGGTTGAATCAGATAAGAGCTAGAAGTAGCGCTGGTTTTCTATGCTTCTCTTGTTTTAGTCTGTGCAGTTAGAGGTAGAAAAAGATTTTAGGTATTTGCTGAAGTCAGATAATAGACAAAGATAATTTGGAAACACTTTAACCTGCCTGAGCCAACTTAAGCTAAGGGATAGACTGAATAGATCTTACTCAAGACTTGACTGTCTGCAACAGTTCTTGTTATTGTGGAGTTTTGCTACGAGAACGAATAATTCTCAGCTTGCCTAAGTCTTTGAGAAGCTCTTTCCTCATTTCCCCCCCTGCTAGACATAGCTGATGATAGAATTAGAAATGATTACAGAGTTAGATTGTAGAATTGGAATTATGGCTCATTTTAAAATATGCTCCAGTTTATTGCCTGATCCCCAAATAATCATGATTTTCTAATGCAAAATAAATATTTATTTAGACAGTTTCCTATCTGATCGCTCATCCTTGTATCCCAATACAAAAACTGAAGCATAAACACGTTCCAGCAATATTTTTTTTATGGCATTGCTTTCATCTCATTGACAACTCACAACTGGAGCAACTTAAAACCAGCATTAGCTGAACTTTAAAACTGCTCTAGTTGTTAAAGCTTACTCACTTCTCCCAACACATTTTTTTTGGAGGGGGGGGGACATGATCTAGCCTACTTAGTAATAATATAATTGACAGAGCCTAAGATATGCCCTTAGCTGTTGTAGGAACAGGATTCTTGTCCATTCTTGGTGCACTGCTCTCCATTACCTTTGGCTGAACAGGAGACGAGATACCCAGGTTCTGTAGAAGCATCTGCCCATCTCATACCTTTCTGAAGCACTGGTCATGTCTTATGTGGGCTCTTTAGGAATCCTTCAGCATATTTTTAGCGTTCAGTCTCTTGATCAATACCTCCTTATTCCACATCCCTCCTTTTCATCCATTAGTCCAACCAGTGGGTCACAGATGCGAAGGACAGTGCAGAGTGAAGTGGGACTTAGCACTATGATGTTCCATGCATTCCCTTCTTTGTGCCTGCAACAATCAGGCTGGCTGGTTTTAGACACACGTTTAGCAGTTTTTTCAAAAGATTGCTAAACCTAAATTCAGAAATAATCCAGGCAATAGATCACACATCTAGAGTACTTCTGGCCTTGCAACCTATTAGTCAGGCAATCTGACAGATGCTTAAAGCATAAACGTGTTCCAGCATCTGTCCATTTTCCATTCAAGCATTTGCCCATATTCTTCCATTCCTGTCGCATCACATGTTAAAGAGAGTGATTGTGGGATGATTTTTTTTGTTTTTGTTTTAATACATTGACAGAAAAACAAAGCCAGTAGAATCCATCTTTCCTTAATCTGTTTTAGGTGAAATCTATAAGGATATCAGTATTCACTGGCATCCTAACTATAGCAGAATAAAGCTTCTCCATAAAGGGAACAGAATAAATATAGCCGGCTTTTAGTCCTCACTACCTGATGAGACTTAGCAGCTTTCCCTAGTTTTTAATTATAGCTGTTGAAATTATGGTCTGGGTTGTAGACTTTGTATTTATCTGTACTTGTCCTAGTACTTGTTTCAAATACTCCTTATGTGTGTTTAATTACCTGGGTACAAGCCAACTACAAAAAATATTAATGTTAATCATTCCATACAGTTTTCTGACAGTTGTTTCATGTATTGCAGTTCCATTTGTGAACTTACAATTTCCCATACAATGTTTTTATCTTTTAAATATTACTACTTCTCTTTCTAACTTTGTAGCTCCAAGACATGAAGCTAAGCTTAACTGAGAAAAAAAAAGATAGGAACAAATGGCTAAAAGTTTATTTTATCTTATATTGACTTATAGGAAAAATCAACAAATCTCCATAAATCTAAGAAGAAGATCAAAGATGAATTCACCGTATTTGATGACCAAGAGTCAGTTGGCTTTATTTACCCCTACAATGATCTCTTGGTTTGGGCGGTTTTGATGAAAAGGCAGAAGATGGCTATGTTCTTCTGGCAGCATGGAAAGGAAGCAATGGTCAAGGCTGTGGTAGCTTGCAAACTCTACAGAGCCATGGCACGTGAAGCCAAACAATGCAACATGGAGGATGATACTGCTGAGGAACTGAAGAAGTATTCAAAGTAAGGACTTTCCTTTCACTTCCGATAATAATGATCTGCAGTACTTAGAACGATTAGACACTTTTCTCTTGGTTGTGTAATACAGTTTTATATTGTGGCAAGTGAAATCTGATCTGAAAAATCTTTTGGCTCCGCATGCAAAGAGCTGGCTTGAAATATATGTAATCATCCCTAAGCACTAATTCAAACTTTTGTCTGGAATTCTCATGCCTTGTGTGCATTCTTTACTTTTTATGATGCTGCAGTACATCACGTTATATAAAAAATGATGAACACAAATTCTGGTTTATTTATGAGCTATATTTTTATGAACTGAGTTTAAGCAGACGTTCCTATATGTTTAATTTCATTATTTGAGATACTTTATTTCATGTATCTGAATGATGCCTAGGTTAAAATCTATTGAAATGTTGGCATTATTCCTAAAATGAGTTATTATTTCATAGGATCAGCATGAAGCTTATCTCTTCTTTCTGTTCCTATCTGTGATTCATCTTCACTTTATCTGATTAATAGAGTCTAATAGGAAGTATAAAAGACTAAGTCTTCTTACACATAATGGGATTAATAGCTGAGTAATTATGTGTATGATTGTAGTAAAATTTTAGTAAGTATACTAAGTGTAGTAAGATTTAAAAAATATAGCTGGAATCTATTAAAGCTGATGAGAGTTTTACCATAAATCAGGAATAAGCATCCGAGGAATATATAAAAGTCTTGAGCCCTTTTTAATTTCCCCCCTTTGACCAAGATCACCAAGGCTATTTTCCTGCAATTTTGAAGCAAACAACATAAAATCTATTTTAAAAACAAAATTTCAAATTCTGAAACACCATGGCCCTTCCTTAACTAGTTCCCCTATAGTTTTCATACATGTGTTTGATACTAGTAAAAAAGTAAAACAAAAAAAATGAGCCTGTGATTTTCAGAATAAAGTATAGAAGGATGCTTGGATTTTCTGAATGAAATAGTTCAATTTAAAACTGTAGAAAAACATAGTGTTGTATATGACTGCTCTCTTAATTGCACTTGGCATAATTCTCATTCAAGAAAATGTTTAGAATCATGTTGCACATATGATACAGAGATGTTTGCAGAAACGCCTTGGCTACCATGATTAATTCTATTCTAACAGTCACAACTCTCCTCCCCTTGCCCTATTTTATTTTGTTGTTATAGTGAGTTTGGGCAGCTTGCTCTAGATGTGTTAGATAATGCATTCAAACAAAATGAGCAGATGGCCATGAAGCTGTTGACATATGAGCTGAAGAACTGGAGTAACTCAACATGTCTGAAACTGGCTGTGTCAGTGGGTTTGAGACCTTTTGTGTCTCACACATGCACCCAGATGCTGTTGACTGATATGTGGATGGGGAGTCTAAAAATGAGAAAGAATTCCTGGTTTAAGGTAAACAATTTTTTCTTTATCTAAACCAAAAGCATTTCTTCAGCTTTGGGCTACACAGTTGAAGATGCTTAGACTGGATTTATATGAAGACTTCCTTCTGATTGCCGAGGTAATCTCATAATATTGTTCACTTGTCCTCGTCTTTTCAAAGATGCTATTGAGAAATTAACTGCCTCCATTACAATTTCTATTGTTTGACCCTCTTTTTGGTCACTGTCAATCACTGTCAATCACTGTCAATCACCTAATCTCCTTCCAATATAATAGCTGCTAAAGCCTAATCATTTCACATGTTATGGAAAGCACCAGCAGAAGCAAAAATCAATTTCGTTGTATATGTGTACAATGGCAATAAAGATTGTTGTTGTTGTTGTCATTGTCGTTGTTGTCATTATTATTATTATTATTATCATTATTATCATTATCATTATTATCATTATCATTATTATTGTTGTTGTTGTTAACAATAACAACAACAATAATAACAATAATAAGAATAATAAGAATAATGAGAAAAAATATTTTTTTGACACCACTACAGTTGTAGATGACCTGTTTTATTTATGGATGAAATGAAAGCAACATCATTGGGAAACACAAGATTTAAAAAACTGTGTCCAGGATATGTTTGTAACAATGCAAGATAAGGAAAGTTTTTGTCAGTTTCATAATTTTGATCATGTGAGTAATGCAGTAAAATTGGATTCCGGGACAACCAGAAATCCAGTATTGCATGATTTTGTTATATTTGAATAGTACATGATTCATCAATTCATGGCTACATATAATTACTGGATTGTAGAACTACAATTTGTAACTGTTTGAGTTCTGAACAAAAGGTGAGAAACAGTAAGTGGATGTCTTGAGGGGTGTATCCAGAGGAACTGCCTGAAACATCTATACATATATCAATCCAAGGGTGGAAAACTATGGTCCCTTTATGACCCGTCAACTTTAACTACCAGAATTCTTGACCCAGCCATACTGTCTCAAGAATTCTGGCAGTTGAAGTCTGTAAGTTGTAAAGGGGCCATAATTGCTTGCATCGATGCATTCTTTTTCAGATTCTGGTAACACCAGATGTCTTAAATGTCAATGTCTGATGAACTGACAAAAATGCAGGAGAAAAACTGTACGTAATTTCTCTGCCACAACAAACAAATGAGAACTCAATGGTAACTTATAAGGCACTCTTTCCTATTTCTCAAACCCTGAATTGTTGGTTATCTCTTTGAAAGCATTTCCTCCTTAGATTATAGTAGGGAAGGAAAAGACTCTGTACTCTTGTAACATAAGAGTCATTTATGTTTTGTAGTCTCGGAGAAGCCCTTTGCCTCTGCTGCCAAAATAAACATAGATTACATCACTTCTACATTTGATTGTTTCATAGTAACTTTATTTTTTATAAGAAAATTTTATTGGATTTTTTTCATTAAAAAGAGAAAACACTAATAAAAAAATAATTAAGATAAGAAAAAGAAAAAAGTGCAGAAAGGAAGAAAAAATAAAGAAGTAACAGTATAAGTATAAATTAAAATTGACCTCTAATTTTCTAAAGTTTATTTTATTAATTTATTTGTTTTATTTATTTGTATCCTGCCTTTATTTTTGCAAATAACTCAAGGAGGCAGATATATCCAACACACCTTTATTCTCCTATTTTCTCCACAACAACAATCCTGTGAGGTGGGCTGGATTGAGGGGGCAGGGTAGGGAGAGAGAGATTGGTCCAAGATCATTCAGCCATTTCATGGCTGTGGTGAACTTGAACTCAAGTTCTCCTGGTTCTGGCCTTAACCGATAGATCAAACTGGC
>JANHFL010002394.1:143188-156013 GCA_032468155.1 Oxyrhabdium leporinum
TATCTATCTATCTATCTATCTATCTATCTATCTATCTATCTATCTATCTATCTATCTATCTATCTATCTATCACCATGACCTCCAGAAGGCAGGCCCATCCACTGCTTATCAGCTCTCACACAGTTAGGAAGTCCTCCTTATTTCCGCTCGGCACAATTGTTTTCTCTTTTTCCAGGGAAGTTGGCCAGAGGTGGGAATGGAGCTTCGATAACTCACTTTTCTTAGCAGTAGACACTGTGTAACCTTGGAACACACTGCCTCAAAAGCTGACGGCCTCTCCTGAGTTAAAGGTCTTTCTGCAAAGAATGGATAGCAATAGCAATAGCAACAGCCCTTAGACTTATATACCGCTTTCCAGCCCTCTCTAAGCGGTTTACAGAGTCAGCCTATTTCCCCCATCAATCTGGGTCCTCATTTTACCCATCTCGGAAGGATGGAAAGCTGAGTCAACCTCGAGCCTGGTAAGATTTCAACTGCCAAATTGCAGCAGGCAGCAGAAATAGCCTGCAGTACTGCACTCTAGCCACCGCGCCACTGAGGGTCTACCTAATTATTAGTTAAAATGCAATAGGTAAATATATACATCAAATAAAAATAAAATGTACTTTTCTTATTATGCTTTTGCTTCCTTCCTTTAAGAGTGTAATCTTTACTATGCTGTTTAAATACCAAGTTTTGCCCAAGAAATGCTGTGCACCCCTCCGCTAAAAAAAATTCAGTCCTAAGTGTACAAATTAATTAAATGTTGTCTCTGTGGATGCTAGAGATCCGGCTTTGATAGAGCAAGTAATTGTGAAGTTATTCCTTTATGAAACAGCGTCGTGCACTGGTTCTTAGTTTACCAAGTACAATTTTGCAGAACATTGTGCTTTACATATGGGTAATTAACCTCACAAGTGTTTGCTCTATGCAGTGTGGAGATATTTGCCTCTTAGATTTTATCAAGTAATTGCTAACTTATGACCAACATTTCTTTAAATATTAGTATCTTTTCTAATGGTATCTTTCAGCTCATTGGGACTCATACACCTAGAGTTATTCATATGTTTCTCTATTTTTTTGGTTGGAGACAAACATTTTAACACTCCTTCACTTTGCAGCTTATCAGTACGATCATAGCAGTGTATAATCAGTTTGTACTGTATAATGTGTTAAGAAATCTTTTTTATGACCTTCCAAAGTTTCCAGTTCATAATTTACCTTGCTGAAAAAGCCCTAAAGGGTACTCTTATTGTTCCAGAAACCCCCCCCCCCACTCGCCCGCCGCTAAATTTCTCTTCTTGTAATGTCAAAAATTTCTCCTTTCAGGATTGGCATGCCTTTTAAAAATGTCCACAATTTGTTTTCTTCTTTTTGTATCAGAATAAAACTAAATTATTAATTCATACCTCACTTGACCAAAACTCTTCTAATTTCCCTTCTGCTTTCTTGGTTTTACATGCTTTTTATTAATATTTCATTTTGCCAGAGTGCTAGTTATATTTTAAATAGATGTATAACTATTGCAGTCCTATGGTTACTCGAATGAAACAGAGAAAAAATAGATATAGAAATAGAAATACATTTCAGTTGGAAGGATAGACAAAAATCTGAGATTCAGGGTTTTTGAACAGCAGTTGATTGAGTAATTTGAATTGCTCCTTCTGCCAAAGGCCCCCAACCATTTTTCAAAAGTTTCAGTGAGTGATTCTTTGCTACCATCTTGCCAATTAGCTACCCTAATCATTTTTCCAAAATTGCAAATATCTATTAATCATCAAGACAATTAGGTTTGACCAGGGATAATAATGACTTTTAGGAATCATAGACTATTTACTATTTACTAAAAATATTTAAAGCAATAAGAGTACAATTTCATTAACATTTTGCTATTGTTGTTGTTGTATAATCTGTATGCAAAATGAAGGTTTTTCAGACCAAGGAACTTAATAGTCTGTTTTATTTGCAACCTCCATGCATGTGCTTCTGAACCCCAGACCACGAATACTTTCAGAGGTAAGTAGTAAATTGAAAATCTAAGATATGGGCTATTGAAAAATAGGACATATCTTAGCTTTCAATTTACAACTTACCTGTGAACGTATTCATGGATCTTCATTTGGGCATAAGGTTTCTATCTGCAGCTATTTTATTCTCATCATGAAGACGAGGAGCTGAGATGTTGTACAATACTAATTTTGTGATTTTGATATGTGGTTGATCAATAATCCTGACGTGAGCCCTCTGGAATACTGGAGATGTTTCAGCTTCAATATGAATCTTCAATATGTAGATATTATTATTTGGAGGTAAAACCCAGAGAGAAACATGAGCTATGTGCAAGTGAACTTGTCAAGGTATTTGAGTGTTACCATTTTACACATAAAGATAACCTCCTCCCAAAGGATATTCATTGCTCTGGTTCAATGAAGTGATAGATAACTGATAACCCTCCAAGAAGCTATGGATAAAGATCTGATTAAAAAATTAACTGGGGAAAAAAAGGCATGAATGATGCAGGATCACATCTACCATAAAGAAAATTTCACATTTCAAGAATTCTAAGGGAAGAACATAGACAAAATCCATAAAACCTGAGAAAAATCCATGAATAAATCAGCATAGGTTAGATGGGACCTTCCCCCTACTGCTGGAAGAATAAAGAAGACACAAAGCACAGTAATTAGACCTCCACTTACTATTCAAGCATTTGCAATAGAAAATCAAGGCAGCAAAAATAATGTATCAGCTTGAAAAGATTGTCAAAATGTGCCATTTGTGTATATTGTAACTCTTTAAGAAGACATCATTCCCTGATCTGAAGCAAATCTGAATCAGGATAAATTTTCTTTTTATCAGAAATAACCCATATTCGGCAAAACATTAACACTGAAAATAAACAAAGATCTTTTAAAATTTAAAATTGGCTTCTTTCTAAATTATCATTACAATTTAGCTTACATAAAATATAAAAATATATCTATTTCAAGCTGATAATTCATAGTCATTAAAGCATCGTAAGTTGTGTCTTATGGATGAAAAATAAATAAAACTGATGCTGACAATAATTATTTTATTTCTGGGGAAAATTAATTTAATGTATAAGTGTAATAGAGGTGTTGGACATTTGCCTTGTAATGATTCAGAAGTCAAATGGAGTATCATTTTTCCTTTGCCTTGTGTCACTCTGTTGAGCTACATAATTGTGTTTATATAGTAATGTTTTAACAAATCATTCTGCCTTTAGATTTTTATTTCAGAGCCAAGCAAGTTCATCCAAAAGGTGAAAGTCTGGATTTATGAATACTGGAATTTTACAGACTTTATTGCTATCATCCTGTTCATGATTGGATTTGGCTTGCGCTGGGCTAATCCTCCACTTCAAACAGTAGGAAGGTTAATTTATTGTTTGGATATAATATTCTGGTATGCTCGACTTCTTGATTTTTTTGCCGTGAATCAGCATGCTGGCCCCTATCTGACAATGATAGGCAAAATGGTAAGTACTGTTGGGTGCTATTATGAATAATTATAACCTTTTCTTAATGAGTCTTGGCTTTAATAGTTCTCCAAGTGGTCTAAGAACCATGAAACCATGAGTTCTAGTCCTGCTTTAGGCATGAAAAACCAGTTGGGTGATTTTGGGCTTGACTCACTTCATGGGGTTGATGTTGTGAAGAAAATAGGAGGCAGAAAGAGTATTTAGTATGTTTGCCACCTTGAGTTTTTTATAAACAATAATAAAGGTGAGATAAAAGTCAAATAAATAAAAAGTTGTGGTCATACAGTCAGTAGAACTGCAATACTGGACCAGATATGCACATGGAATAATAAAATGTGATGATGGACACTTGACTTACTGTTTACAAGGTATGTGTTGGTGGATGTTGCTCCCACTTGGAACCTCCTGTTATTATAATGAGGAATTTATTCAGCCTTATGTATTAATACATGTATCTTGGTAGTCTCTCTAACCCTGTCTCTCTTTTCTTTCTCATCCATTGTAAATCATAATCTACAATTATTCTACAATTTATTCTTGATTTAAATCTTGGATTCACTGAGAATAACAAACCAGTTTGAACAATACGCTAAACAAAGAATTCGTGATTTATACTGGGTCATTTGAATGACTGAATTAAATGTTTCAAATATGTTGGGAAAAGGATTTATGAAAAGCTCATTAATTTGATGGGAAATAGATAATAAATCTGCTATTATTATTATTCATGGTTTTTGAATAATTGGCAACCCTGTATCTTGTAAGATACTTTTATATTATTTCTTAATAGATTGCACAATCAGGTTTATTAAAAGCAAGAGCAGAGACTGTCTTTGCTTTGAAATTCTTACTATTATGATACCTTGTTTTGTTTTTCATAACAGACAGCAAACATGTTCTATATTGTCATTATGATGGCCATAGTGCTATTAAGTTTTGGCGTTGCACGAAAAGCAATACTTTCTCCAAATGAGCAGCCATCATGGACTCTTGCACGAGATATTGTATTTCAGCCATATTGGATGATATTTGGTGAGGTGTATGCGGGAGAAATTGATGGTATGTCTGCTGTTGTTGAAATGTTGCATTTAAATTTCATGTAAATGAAATCACCTTCATGTAAATCTTCTATTTACATTTATTATTTTAATTGTTTTTAATGGATCTATAGTCAGCATGCTTTAATAGTAGGTTTTTCTGTATGCCGTCCAGAGTCACTTCTTGTAAAATACAAACTGGACAAATAAAACAAATAAATAAATGCATAGATTACTTATTAACACAGCCACATTATGTGGCTAGTAATAATAAACAGTGGGAAATGTTTGCCTTAATTGTGCTCTATAACCTGTGATACAAATGAAGTATAATTTCATTGTTCTCCAATTTCACTGCAATGAAAAACTCTAATATTTGGATAAACAATAAAAATACCCCTTTCCCCCATCCTTTCTGATTTTAATCATTGAATTTCCCAGCTGGAGTCTGTCTCAGACTCTTAAAATTAAGGGAAGAAAGAAAGTTAGGCTAAATGACTAGATGATCAGGTAGATGATTAGATATCTTAGATTGCACTATACCTTAAAGATTATTATACTATAATCTCTAATGAGGTCATAGTTCAATACTTTTCAGATGTTTTCACCCACTGCTCTGACTTTAAAACCTTTGTAATATAGAATAGACATTGTGAGATTAGGTGTTTTTCTAAGAACTTTGTCCTCTTGCCAGGTGTCATTATATTCTGTAAATACATAATTTGTCTTTCATTATGAAAAATAAAAGAAATAATTATACAGAAAATAGTTGGAAGTAGATCATCTATAGCTAATTCACTACCATCAAATTGACTAAACTGGTTTAAACTGGTTAGAGCACTTAATTCATGAATGGATGTGTCATTATATTAGTATTCACAAGCCAGATTTATACAGTTTCTTTTACATTTTTTCAGCTTGTGAATTAGATGAAAACTGTCCTCCAGGTTCATTTCTCACCCCGTTTCTTCAAGCAGTGTACCTCTTTGTACAATACATCATTATGGTCAATCTACTTATCGCTTTCTTCAAGTAAGTATTGCTTTCTTCTATCCCTATCTTGATAATTTAAGACATTTTAGAATGAAAGTTCCCAAAAAAACTTGGGGAAGTATAGTCTAGACACATCTGTAGGGTATTAACATTTATGTTTTATTGTTATTATTGGTAGTATATCTAATGTCAGTCCTGAAGCTGACCTGACCGGAGCCATATTGGAGCTTCAGTGTTGCCACACTGGAGCTGAGGGATAGGGAGGAGGGGGGATTAGAAATAGAGGGGTTTGTGTAGCCACAATAAAATACCTTCTCTTGAGAACTAAGGATACTCTCACACCTGAACCATGGAAGAAGGAGGGAGATATCCAGAAAACTAGACAGTGTCTTGATTGGACCATGTGACTGATTGTTTGGGGTTTAAGGAAAAACTTTCTCTACTAACTAGTGAAAACCATACAAACCTTTAGAGTCGGTTTTCACCAGATATGTGCCAATATGATTTTTTCCAATAAAGCTACCCTTTGAGGAATCTACCTTTTGCTTGCTATGGATCTATCACTTGGAACCCTGACATGTAGCTTACTTCATGTAGCTTTACTTTTACAGAAGTAAAAATCCACTTACTTCAGCTATAATATATAGATTTCAAGGCACAATTTAGGAGAAAAAGCACAATAAGTCTAAGGTTATGATCATGATATTTTCTTACTAGATGTAGTCTATTCCTAACAGATGAATTCAACACTGAACATTTTTTTCAGCAGATTATTGCTTACATATTGCCTTTGTCTACTACATGTTTAGGATTTTTTTTCTTACTTTCATAGGCTTTATGATAATTACCATTGGGTGAAAGGCAGGACTTTTGACATGAAAAGCAAACTCTTAAAAAAAAACAACTTCATTTCATACCTTTTCCTGTTATTTGGTCTTCTGCAGTTGTTAAGTGAATCACTGCAGTTAAATTAATGACACTGTTGTTAAGTTAATCCTTCTGCTTGTCAGAAGGTCACAGAAGGGGATCACCTGATCCCAGGACACTACAACCATCATAAATATGAGTCAGTTGCCAAGCGTCTGAATTTTGATCATGTGACACGGAGATGCTGCAATGGTTGTTAAGTGTGAAAACAGTCAGAACTCACTTTTTAAAGTGCTGTTGTAACTCTGAATGGTCACTAAACAAACTGTTGCAATTTAAGAACTACCTGTATTTCTTTTTGTTCCCTAGAAATATAATTTAAGTGCTATCTAACATAAATATGATATGACGTGTCAACGGTTATAAAGTTTGTGGTTTGTAAAGTGGCCGTATGATCCACCCTCTGCCTTTCTTTCTTAATCCCCAGTAATGTTTATTTTGATATGAAGTCTATGTCAAACAAACTCTGGAAATACAACCGTTACCGCTATATCATGACATACCATGAAAAGCCATGGCTGCCCCCACCGTTCATCATATTGAGCCACATTGGCATTGTGCTAAATTGCCTTTGCAACCGCCGGCTCCCAGGTGAACTGGATCAAGAGGAGAAGGAGCATGTTGAACTCAGTAAGCAGAGTCTATCTACGTTTAGTTATTTCTTATACGAGGGCCAAATATATATGTCATTAAAAAAGAGAGAGATCATAACAGCATTCCAACGGATAATGGTGTGGTCGTAGGTTTAGTCAAATAAGAACTTAAATTCTGTTTAAATGGGTGTTTTTAAATTCAGAACTCGGGACGTTCTGCTGCTCTTTTTATTACACATTCTTCCTTGAATGTGTAAGCGTGCCAGAGAATTCTAAAAATAAGGTGCATTTATGTATTTGTTGTAATCATTGTTGGCACAATGTAAAAGAGCAAGATACAATGTACAATGTATATCAAACAAGAGGTATAAAGCAAAACACAACCAGGGAGAAGAAACCAGGAAGAAGAAAAACAAGAGCTGGGAGAAGAGGCAGGTCTTTAAGGACCTCCAGAATGTCATCAAGATCACCTGTTTCTAATTGAGGGAATTTCATTGCACAGAACAGTTCTTCCTCTCCACCACCTAGCATCCATGTAGGGTTTTCTTTTTCTTTTTTTGGGTGTGTGTGTGCAATTCCAAAGAAGAATTCACAGATTATGAGTACAATCAGCATCCTAGTGCTAAGTGAAAGGTATACATCATGTTCAGCCAAGGTTATTTCTAATCAAGTTGGGTTGTAGCTATACCAATTCAGTTGATAAAACATGCTGTGTTCCGGAGAGGTGGGGTCCTTGGTGCTCTCTGAGCTTGGTTTTCTTGTGGACATTTAATTACCAAACTAGATAACATCATCAGCGTACATTGTTGATGCTAGCTAGTCTGGTAATTAAACATCTGCAAGAAAACCACCAAGTTTAGAGAGCACCAAGGGCCCTACAGTTCAATCCTGGGCTACAAATATTACGCTCTATTGATTCCAGAGAGACCCTGTAATGATAAAACTAATTTTATCATAATCTCCAAGCGTGAACTAAATTATTTAGAAGGGAATGCTTCCAGAATATGTCAAACAATTTTTGTTCATGCAAACTAGCCACTGGTATTTACCATTATATTATCCCCCCCCCACCCTTGAGTTTACTTCTGCCTTCTTTAAGGAGGGCTATCTTTATATGCAGGAAAGAAAATAACTTATGAGGAACAGACTATATGTGATGTTTATATAGATGTTTGTGTGGTGTGTATAAGATTAATGGAAACTACAATGGAAGAGAAAAGGATTTTATTTATTATATTTTATTTTATTCTGGATGACACACAATATAATAAACAATAAAATACAATACAGAACAAAACAAGATGGCATCCAGTCACTCTATGCAAATTCATAGACAAAACATATCTATCCATCTTAATCAAAGACCAACTTACATCTTGACATGTCATTGTCTCAAGTTTCATTTTACCACTCCCTATCAGCAGTTAATCTATCCCAGGGGTGTCAAACTTGCAGTCCGTGGACCGGATGTGTCATGTGCTGGCCACACCCACCCTCGTTTTAGCAAAGGTGAAACAAGTTGTAATATGTCACGTGACAACAATGTGACGCTGCATGTTTGACACCCTGGATCTACACTGTTGAAAAGTTCACTCACCTGTAATTGTCACGTTTCTGTCAAGTGTTTGATCACTGGGATTATTTAAAACCAACAAAGGTAAAATTGATTTGTTATTGCTTTACCCAGAACTGTACCTGAGTGATGAAGAATTAAAAAAGCTTCATGACTTTGAAGAAGAGTGTGTGGAACAATACTTACATGAAAAGAAGGAAAGCTTTCACTTCAGCAATAGTGAACAAATCCGTGTTACAAATGAAAGGTAGGGCATGTCTCGGAATAATACTTCTTGTGACACCTAGCAACAGTGGCATTGATCCAAAATTTATAAGATGCCAGTCACAGCATCACAATGAAAACCCTGCCCCTTTTGTGCATATATACAATGTCATATGTAAAAGAGCCAGGTCATGTACGCAAACCTCTCAAATCTTGCAGTTTTGAACTGCCCATCTTAACTTTAACAAAAGCATGTTGAACTTCAGAACTGGTCTAAATATTTCATTATTGTATTATGCAGTATAGTGGAACAACAAAATAATAATAGATAATATGTAAGGTTACTCAAAAAAAAAGAATAAATTCCTTAAGCTACGCCATCCTGTTAAATTCTTTAGGCATTCTTCAGTTTAATACAGAAAACAAAAAATTATTCAACTAAATGTTGGGTTATGTTGAATTATATTGAACAAATACTATTCTATTACTCAAATGATCACATAGATCAAACTTTGGGCACAAAAATTGTTTTAGCAGACTGCAAACCATTTAAATGTGTCTCAGATATTCCCATTTATGGCAAACTATTCTATGAATCATAAACACCTTGCAGTAATCAAGAGTTATAGGGTAGAAAATGTAAGCGGTGAAACAATTTGACTTCATATCTAATGAACGTCCAATTTACTGGTTGGAAAATATAGTAAATACATTTCTTTAGTGTAGTGAACCATGCATAGGAATATAATTTTTGGATGTTCTTCCCCTAGAGTTGAAGACATGTTTTCACAGCTGAAGGAAATTCACGACAAAGTAATTTATATCAAAGATTCTTTGCTTGCCTTGGACAGCCAACTGGGACACTTACAGGACCTCTCAGTTTTAACAGTTGATACTCTCAAAGTCATTTCAGCTGTGGATACCTTGCAAGAAGGCGAAGTCTTTCTCTCCGAACAGAAGCACCAGACCTGTAGGAAGCTTCCGCATAGTTGGAGCAACACTCTATGTTCAAAGGCTTTGAGTTGTATGGAAAGTGAGAGTATCAAGTACAATTATTATAGCATGCCACCTTCTCTTCAGAGGAACCTAGCCAGAAGTCATTGGTCACTAGGCGGCAGTCGTACCATTTTGGATGCCCTAAACTATGGTGAAATCCAATTAACCAACAAAGATCAAGAACAGGCAGTTGAAAATGGCGTTGTGGCATCGGAGTTATCTTCAGGGAATAAATCAGGCTCTCAATACGGGCAGTTTCTTCTTGTGCCTCCAGATCAGAAAGGAGCTTGTGAAGATGCTGGTTTAAGTTTGGCCTTTTCGACTACTCTGAATGAGCTTAAGGAGGAGGACTTAAGAGCTAAAGATGAAACAAAGCAGAGTGACACTGTCTCTCCATGCCATGTATGCAGTGCCAACGATGTGGCAAAAACAAGGCCGGTTATCAGCCAAGTGCAGGAGTTGAACATTTCCCTGGCTAAGAAAGGAAACCAAACTGCTTCCGAACACCATTTGTCCATCCATGCGGTTAACAGCATCAGTGAAATCTCTCAATCTTCTCCTTATCGCTGTGAGGGACCGGGAAAAGGTTATGTAAATTGGGGCTTCCTGGAAGACAACGAGAAGAGAGATTGTGGCACTTGGTCAAGACAGCGAGCATGTCAACCATCGCTCCGTGACAAAGAAGATGGCCGTTACAGTCCTCCACACGTGCAGATCAAGGAATCCAAATCTTTCTCTTACAGTTCGGACGTATCAGACTGCAGTAGCGACAGCTCACAGTCTCGGCTGACTTTCCAGCGCAGCATGTCCGTCTGGATCAATCCTCTCAAGAGGAATTGGCCTTTCTACAAAGGGAGCAGCTTTTGTGCCCGTGGTGTTGAGAAAACAGCAAAAATCAGCAAAATAAAAGGCAATAACAACCCAAATTTGAGTTTTCTCCTCTTCTTGTGCTTTCATTTTCAAAGAGAGAGCTCTATTGCAGGAGTCTCCAAACTTGGCAACTTTAAGCTGGCTGGGGAATTCTGGGAGTTGAAGTCTACCAGGCTTAAACTTGCCAAGTTTGGAGACCCCTGCTCTATTGCATTTACAGATAATCCTCGTCTTACAACCATTCGTTTAGCAATCTTGAAGTTACAATGGCACTGAAAAAAAAAAGACTTACAACCAGTCATCACGCTTCAGCAGTCCCATGATCAAAATTTGGGCACTTGGCGAAGCGTGTATTTGCGATGGGTACAGCCTTCTTGGGTCGCCCTTTGCATCTTTCCCAGCTGACCTCTGACAAGCAAAGTCAATTGAGGAAGCCAGATTAACAACGACTGCACGATTCACTTAACAAATGCAGTGATCAGCCCCACAACGGTCATAAAATGGGATGCAACTCACTTAATAACCGTCTTGCTTAGCAACGGAATATCTGGTCCCAATGTGGTTGTAAGTCAAGGAATACCTGTGTTTTTTAAAAAGATATTTTTTATATTTGCATTTTTCTGCCTTCTTTTAGCTGTCTGTCTCTCTGTGTGTGTATGTAGAAGGCAGGATACAAGTAAATTAAATTGGTATTAACCAGCGGTTGGGTTCAAACAATACCCTAAGCAATCATGGGTGCCATGTGGTTTTAATTTGCCAGGCTATATAAGCAGAGCCATCTTACCTCAACTATCAGCAAGATAGGCAACTGCAGGCCCCAATGACATTAATAGTATCTTGGAATAGTATTCAATACTATTATAATGATATGACACATTTTATGAAATCATTGGGCAAATGAAATTATATATGAATGAAATGAAATGAAATGATATATAAGTAAATGCAATGCTATAATGACATATGAAATGTCACTTGACACTCTTCATACACCTATGTTATTAAGCTCAAAGATTTTGCTCTGCTCTCCTCTTTACTCATACTTTTGTCTATAATAGAAAAATAGTTGCTGATCCTTAGCTATTCCTCAGCATAATTTGAGGACCAATTTGTGATGATTCAGTCTTCCCCAAACTATTTTCCATATATTGGGTCTACATCTACATCATCCATAGTCAGCTCTTACAATGCAGTTGATAGATGAGGTAGTCTGTTATGTTTGGAAAACAGAAGCATGAAAAGAGGAAAATAAATTGTAAACCACTTGGAGTTGTTTAAGATGGGCAGCTTACAAATATTTGCAACTATATAAGTAGTTACAAATATGACAGACAAGGAAATGTATGGAATATTAGTATGTTGAAATTATACTATTTTTTTTGTTAGACACTTATAAAATAAAATAAATATATATATTATTCTACAACTAAACAGAAAATTTAACTTGTTTAGTAGCAGTATATATATGCTAGATAAATATGTATAATCAGTGTTTTTAACAATATTGCTAGAAAATATTCTGTAAGAAGTCTGTGGCAAGCCACTTTTATCTCTTGACTTCATTGTATCTTTATACTTTCCATTGTATTAAAGATGATTCGATGGTGTTGTAAGGTCTTAATGCTAAAAAAAGATATACCAAAGAGTAAACTCCATTTACCACAATATGTCTTATCTCTAAACAGAAACTTCACTGCAAAACTTGTGGAGGTTCAAAAATTTGAAATATGAATTTGTCTCCTCCCCCTTTTTATTCTTAGAATTTTCAAAATCTGCTCAGCTTTGTCATTCAGTATGGGCCAAGGCAAAATTTGGAAACAAAGAAAGGAGGTCTTCAAGGAAAAAGCGAAAAACTCTTCAAGTTCCAGTAGGTATTAGTAGAATTAGAGTTGTTAGAGTTTGTGTGTGCGTATAAATGTGTGTACACATATACATACATAGATACACACACACATATATAATATACAGTGTGTGTGTATGCATATGTGTACATACATACATTTATATGCACACACAATAAACACACACATATATGTAATGTATAATGTATACAATGTGTGCGTATTTATAATGTACATACAACCGTATGTGTGTATGTGTGTATATATATACACACACACACACTGGTATGTATGTGTACACACACATAC